>LGRX02034838.1:0-47961 GCA_001247695.2 Cymbomonas tetramitiformis | reverse complement strand
TGGACACCGTCCGCTTTCGCTTGCTGGCGGAGGGCGTCGTTGAAGTCGACCCCAAGCAAGGTTGCAGCGATTCTGTTCACCAGGTTCATGATGTCATGCATGCCATCTAGGATGATATCACGGTAGATCTTGAAGTAAACCAACCGAGTAAAAACGCTCGAGAACTTGACGCCCGTATTCCGCATGCTCTCCTCCAAGGTCGCTCCCGAAAGTTCGGGGTCTCCGCTATCTCGCAGATCTTCATGCATTGCGGCATGACGCTTGTACTCGGCGTCCGTGCGCAACGGTGGAGTGCCTAGACCGAAGAGAAAACAAAGTAATCAGCAAACACTCATTTACACCACATGCATTATACGGTTAGCACGCCTTTAGGCTTTTAAGTACATCCTAACGCCAACCTAACGACGTGCTACTAGCATACCTGGCGGATTTTGCTTGCTGAAGAGGTACACCATTTTGTGCATTAATGTTGACCATGTCCCCCAAATTTTGCATACTAGGCACGCGGCGTATGCACCGACGTCCATGATTTGTGCGGCTTCAACCGCTCCCTTGTAGTCCATGAGTATGGCAAAGAGCATGACCTTCAACCGCACGTGCTCGTTGGTGTACGAGTCCCAACACAAAAAACCTTCGTCTCACAACACCACGAGCTCGTCCACGAGTTTACCATACAGCACTTGTGAGTTGGCAGGGTGTTGCCCTTCAATGATCCCGTACACCTCCATGTTCGCATACTTCGTGCGAAGCTCCGGAGGTAGGTTTAAGATTTGGAAGTATATAGGGAACACCCCCATTTTGTTCTGCCACAATGCTGCCCCATCGGCACTCAAGAGTATACTCACGTTCCTGGCTTCCTTGACAAAACTCGATGTGTCGCACGTTCTTCCGCTCCTGCCATTCCTTTCCATCTGATGGAAGATTCCAGCACAGGTGAACGTGTTAGTATATGGTTAAGATACAGTTAACATGTCGTTAAGGCACTAGCGGCATCCTAACATCGACCTCAATAGAATACTCACCCCAGATTGTGCGCATCGATCCGTCTTCCGGTGGAACATGCCTCGAGTGGGCGAGCATCATCTCCGCCGTGTATGGATTCGCGTACACACGTCTCAGCAAATCGACAACATTCCACCAAAAGAATGTTGATCGCGGTTTCTTGCCTTTCCCCGCGTCCACGTCTCCCGTCTCGCCCAATGCCTCCCACCGGGGCTCCTTGCACTTCGGGCACTCGTCGGCGGTGGCGTAATCTTCCTCGAAGAACACGCACCCCTTCACGCATAAGTCGACCCTATGCCAGGGGGCGTCGAACGCTTCGAACCGTTTTCAGGCGGCTTTGAAGTTCGTTGGAAAGTTGCCCAATTGATCTCCGAAATGTTCCGTGATAATGGCGAGGAGCTTGTCGAAAGAGTCTCGCGACATCTTGCCTTCGGCGTTCCATTCCAAGCAGTCGATAAGGAGCTTGAAGGCGTTAATGGGTCGGCGCGGGCCTTCCACGGGGACCGCGTCCATCTCCTGCGCGTGGTGGCCACCCTCCGAAACCGCAATTATAACACGACAATCGGGGTATGTAGTGCGCCCGTAACACATTAACAATAGCCTAATGGCGTGCTAAAGGTATCATAAAGGCTTAATACCGCTCTACGTTTAACATATTGCTCACCTGCTGCTGGGCGGCCAATAACTTCGTCATCTCTTGGACCAACAACGACGTGGCCGCTTTTGCGTCTCGCATGTCTGGGTCTTCGTCTGCATCCGTTCCATGGTCGTCGCCTTTCATAGATCCAGCTTCGTCCCACGCTTCGCCACCCACTGCATCACCCTCCTCGTCGCATGGATCCCCCCCCTCGTCGAAGTTCTCACCTTCGCAAGATGAGTAATCTTGGCGGTAGGAGCGGTCGTCGTCCGATACTCCCGGATCCATCTCCCGCATCGGGTTGGATTTGCACGTGGTGTAGGAGCGGTCGTCATCCACAAGCTCACAATCGTCCATTTGGGCCTTCGCAGGACTGTTGCACACCTATGATGCCGTTAGCATGTTAAACACTGTGTTACGACGTACTAACGACATCTTAACTGCACTCTAACGGCGTTTCCAGTACCGGAGGTTGTTCAGGTTTTTCACTCACCTTGCCGGAATGGCGCGGGTGTCATTCGATTTCACGTCATCGCCCAATGGCACGACATGACGCACATCCGGGTCTGGGACGTCTACCGCATCCGTGTAGGCCTGTCCGCGCCGTATCCTTTTGAACAAGCTTCGGTGACGAAAAAGGGTTGCTCGACTAACCCACACGGTCGTGCCATAGCACATGCCACAATCACATAACGCCAAGCCGTTTTTATACACCAACCCTCCGCGTTGAACCTCTGCCGCCCGTATTGCGCTTTCATGTGCGTCGTCTCGCATCTTCCACTCCATCTCCAATGGCGTCATCAGCGGATGTTGAAGACGCATCTCCGTGGACACCGTGCTGCGAGGATATGAAGCCGTTAGTACACTGTTAGCACTTTATCACAATGGTAATGGCGACCTAACTCCCGGCGATAAGAGCTCGGATGGGGGCTCACCTCGCCATGTTCACCTCCCCGTTACCCAAGCTCGCGGGGGACGCGGGAGGGCGTGTGTCGTGGGTGTCGGTGCCGATGAAGTTGTTCCATTGGACATCTAGCCGCTCCAAGTTCATCTCATCCGTTTCACCAAAGTACCGCACCGGTTCCCCCATGTGGCGACGATTCACGGCCTCCCAATCGGCAAATCCGGGAGGGAAAATAGGTAAGGTCTCACCGGCGGCGATGCCCTCATCATCGTCGTCGAACATGCATATACAGGAGTACATCCGTGCGAACCGGGCATGGGCAGGTTCCCCAACTACCAAAGTCGCCGGTAGACCAAGTTGGCGTAATATGTCTTTTACATCCTTAAAGTCTTCGGGGTCGTCGTCCTCAATGGATTCCACGATGCTTACCACGTCAACGCGGTCCTCTATCAATGACGAGGGACGGGCGTCGTCATCGGTGGGGTCGGCCATCGGCTCGGGGCGTGGCGAAGGCGAGGCGGGCGGCGGGGAGTCGTGGACGTCTCGTATCAAGGAGGAAGGAGGGGTGGTGTCGTCATCGGTGGGGTCGGCCATCGGCTCGGGGCGTGGCGAAGGCGAGGCGGGCGGCGAGGAGTCGTGGACGTCTCGTATCAAGGAGGAAGGAGGGGTGGTGTCGTCATCGGTGGGGTCGGCCATTGGCTCGGGGCGCGGTGAAGGCGAGGCGGGCGGCGGGGAGTCGTGGCCTCGCCTGGAGATAGCACGCCTTTATACCACTGTTAGCACGCTAAAGGCGTGGTAAAGGCACCCTAGCGCCGACATACAAACCGCCCAAAGGGGGGGCTCACCTCGCCAGGTCCACATCCCCATGACGCGGAAAGTGGTCGGGGAGCTCGGTCGTCTCGGGGTGTGGCAAAAGCGTGGCGACAGAAGAGTCGCCGTCGTCCTCAATGGATTCCACGATGCTTACCACGTCAACGCGGTTCTCTATCAATGACGAGGGACGGGCGTCGTCATGGGTGGGGTCGGCCATCGGCTCGGGGCGTGGTGAAGGCGAGGCGGGCGGCGGGGAGTCGTGGACGTCTCGTATCAAGGAGGAAGGAGGGGTGGTGTCGTCATCGGTGGGGTCGGCCATTGGCTCGGGGCGCGGTGAAGGCGAGGCGGACGGCGGGGAGTCGTGGACGTCTCGTATCAGGAGGAAGGAGGGGTGGTGTCGTGTCGGTGAAAGGATTCGGCCATCGGCTCGGGGCGTGGTGAAGGCGAGGCGGGCGGCGAAGTCGTGGACGTCTCGTGGCCAAGGAGGAAGGAGGGTGGTGTCGTCATCGGTGGGGTCGGCCATCGGCTCGGGGCGCGGTGAAGGCGAGGCGGGCGGCGGGGAGTCGTCGACATCTCGTATCAATATCGAGAGAGGGGTGGTGTTATCGATGGAGGCTGCGACAATGAGCATGATTGCAGTGGCAATGGACATGAGACAATGTCGCACGCCACGTGTCCGTAATTTTATGGGAAATACGCGGTCGGCGTACATTACCTTGCCCGGTTCTTCTTCCAAAATGTACGGGATCGGCAACCATGACGGGTACCGTAGGGTCGTTAGCATGTCTTGGGCGCAACGATGAAAGTCGCGGGGAGTCATGCAAGTTGGTTCGTCCTTGCGATGGCCACAAGTGTAAATCTGAACCATGCCGACGTTTCTCGACTTACGCGCTTCCAATCTACAAGCGGTTACGTGACAAAGAGCACGCATCATGTCTTCCGTTTGGCACCTGCCACGTTAGAGTGCAGTTAAGATGTCGCTAGTACGTCGATACATAGTCTTTACCATGCTAACGGCATCATATGTGTGCGACAGTGCTGCGAAGGTCAAAATGGACGATTGTGATTCAAGAGTCCAACTGAAAGTTAGGGCACTTTCAAAGGGTCCTTGAAAAAACGAAATCACTCACCTTGCATCATTCACGCACGCCACAGTGGGTTCCGCCCATTGGCTAACTCGAAACTTCTTCGTGTGCTCCTCGAAATGTTGACCCAACCGGAAACCCTCCGGACAACCGACGGTATCGGCAGCAAGTGGTACCGCCGGAGTTGATGGTGCGGAGGTGGCAATATTCACCGGACCACGCGGTGGTGCCAAGGGTACTGGGTGAGGTGCTGGGTGACACATGGCCATTCGGGCTAGTCGTGGCGCACGCGTTTTGGCCACCGGTCGTTCTTGTCGTTGGAGGGAAAGCCCACGGTGACCCGGGGCCGCACGGGGTGTACTTGCGGACGCCTGCACGAACTGGTCATCGGATGCATCGGGGGGAAGTTGGCGAGTCCATTGTTCACGTAGCGCGGAGAAATGCTCTCCGGGGCGAAGTGCTTTACGGGGCATCGCAGGCCTGTGACCCCCCCCCCGTAGGCGCGTTAAGACGTGGTTAGTACGTCATAAAGGAGTCCTAATGCCACACGTTAGGGTGTCATTAGGATACCGTTAGGATGGGCGAACTACAGGCATCCTAAAGGCCTCCTAAAGGTGTCCTAACCAGGGAATCTTTTGAGGAATATTCCTCTAGGCGCGTTAAGATGTGCACCCTAAAGCACGCCCTTAGGACACCTTTAACATGTTGTCGCCGCTAGCATGTAGTTAGCACGCCTTTAGCATGCGTGGCGTTAGCATGTTAACGGCGTCTAGTCTCACCTAGTATGCCGCTAACGGCGTGGCGATAGCATGTTAACGGCGTCTAGTCTCACGTAGTGGGTACCGTAACGGCATACTAACAAAGACGCATGCAAACAAAAAAAAACAAAAAAACTGCAAGTTTGGCGTTAGGATACTAAATGACACCATAAGAGCATGCTACCGGCATAATATCCGCGTAATGTACATGGCATGCTAAAGGGGTACTAACGTCATATGACTTGTATGACATAAGCTATAAGACCCAAAAATAGCGAAAAACAAAAAAAACAAAAATTTGGCAGGGAAATGGGCAAGTTGAAGGGAACACACCCCTCCAAGCAAAATGTTGGTTTTGTTTTTTTTGCCATAGATATGAAGCATTTTGTGCGCACGATTTTTTCAAAATGCGCAGGAGCAAAAAAATAAATATAAACAAAAGAAATAAAATGGAAAGTTCTCACCGCACCGCACCGCACCGCACCGCACCGCACCGCACCGTCGCGTCGCGTGTCCGAGACAGACCGACCTGCGCCGACCTGCGCTGGTCACTCGAGCGCGACAGCCGCGACGCGACAGGGACAGCGACAGCCGAACGACAGCGACATCGATTCACGATACTGATACTCATTGTCATACTATCCGATACTCATACTGTGACACAGGTGACACGCGACAGTCGACTGCGACTCGAGTGATGCGGGATGCCGCTGCCGATGCCGCGAGCCCGCGACGACCAGTTCGAGTTGAATATTCAAGCGAAGGGGAAGGTGAACGTTGAAGTGGAATACACTCAACACTGTGTCCATCGAACTACAATAAAGAAACTTTAAGTATTCACAAGTCAAAGGCAGCGGTGAACGCAGAGTTATCGGGTAGTGGGTGCTGTTTTATGTTTGTTCTTGGTATCATAAAAATAGTGCACTACGCTACATATTCATAGTGAATGCGAGTGCTACTGTATTTTTTCTGCGCGCATGTCGGTGTGCTTAGCATCGAATTGAGGGGTGAACGAGAAGTAAGTTCTCGCTAGTCGTATGAACTAGATGAAGTTGGTTAAATTCCAACTCACCCCACTTGGCCTTCTTATTTTCCTTTGCTACTCTTATATTTCATCTTATGATATTTTTGCGCTTTACTATCCATTGGTTTTGAGTTGCGCGTTGTTTTTCAGATCGGCTGAAAATGAGCGAGTGGAAAGAACTAATTTTCAGCCCATGACCAACACCAAGACCTAAGGTGTGTGCGCTATCTTTCCTAGGTTGGTACATAAGAATTTGCGCGTTTGTGTTATGTGCTTGCTTTACTAAGCGTGTGTTTCTTTGTTGCGCTTTATTTTTCAGATCGGTTGAAAAGGAGCGAGTAGAGAAAGCAAATTTTCAGCCCATGACCAACGCCAAGACTTAAGGTAAAAGCTATACCCTTTCTAAGTTAGAACCTAAGCTGTTGTGCTTTTGTGTGAAGTTTCTCACTTGACTAAGTGTTGGTTTATTGTTCCACTTGCTTTTTCAGATCGAATGAGAATGGGCGAGTGGAAAATCTCGGAAGGTTTTACTCCAAGACCAACGCCGAGATTTCTCGCTTGTTGCACGTTGTTTTAAAGAGATTAGGTTGATTCCCTAGAGGCAATTTTCGGACTAGAGCCTTGTTTTGAGCGAATTAGGCTACGAATGGGGCAGCCCTACTTACGATTGGATTGTATTGTGGATAGTAAAAATATTAACGTTTCTAGACTTGTCAAAGTGCATTCAACCACGCATATGCTTTGTTGTGCATCACACTTGTTAATCACACCTGTTGTGCATCACACTCACCAATCACAATGTATCTCGCACCTCACAATGCATATGCCTTCGCATCAAGCTTCCCCCGATATGAATACTCGCAACGTTCGCGTTTGACTGCTTGTGTAGTTATGGCATAGTTAGTATGCGTTTAGTATGCGCCCTAACACACTAAAGCTACTATGCTAAAACCAACGTTAGTATGCCTTTACTATGTCCCAGATAGCATGTCGTTAGGACGCCTTTAGGGTGTCGGTGTTAGTATGTCCTAACGTCGTCCTATTAACATCATAATGGCATCCTAACGCCAGTTATAGTGCATGTGTTAGTATGTCCTAACGTCGTCCTACGAGCATCATAAAGGCATCCTAACGCCTGTTAATATGCATATGTTAGTATGTCCTAACGTCGTCCTACGAACATCATAACGGCATCCTAAAACCAGTTAAGATGCATGTGTTAGGGGCGTCCTAACGGCATCATATGCACGTACTAACGGGTCGTTAAGACGTATGGCGTTAGTATGCCGTTAATATCTAGTCTCACGTAGTGGGTACCGTAACGGTATCCTAACCGCATACTAGCGGCATACTAACTTGACTACATATACTGCTGTTAGTATGCCTTTAGTACACCTTTAGTACACATACTACAATTTCCTAGGACCGTAGGGGGCGACGAAGTGGGTGACCTTCGTGGCGACCGCTGATGGCGCCGGGACACCAAGTGATGTTCTCGCCCTGCTCAGTGGAAAGGTTCGCTGTGTAAACAGCGGTACTGGTCAACGAGGGTTCATCCCGTAGGGTTCTGGTTCTGTCGAGATGGCGTTGTCGCCTCTGATCGGCAGACCAGGTGAATCCGTACCCTCGAGCGGCCAGAGGGTTGGGGGGTGGCGGAGGCTCTTTCTGGATATTCCCCCGGTTGTGGGCGAAGGCTGTACTCCTTGCCCAGGGGCGGTTACCCATACCGCCCTGTCGCCGGCGTCCCGCCGGCGGGAGGACACTCAGTCCTCCTCCTCCGCAGATTGCTGACCCGAGGAGGACGCTGCGGCCGATTCCTCGTTCTGAAAATACTCCAGCGCTTCCGCTTCATCTTCCAAATCCTCCCATTCTGTCTCCAGCGCTGCGATATGAGATTCATTTGCAGCGCGGCGGCGTGCCAAACGAGCTGGGGCGTCAGCAATCCAGGCTCGTTTCTTGTTCTCGTCGGGACAGTTAGCCCATAACTGGGAGTCAGAGTTGCAGACGTAGCATCGGCGTGGCGGCCTGGTCAATCCCGCCGGGCTGGGCGGCACGGCGTGCTGCACCCTGAGGTCGGCGGGGTCGGGGTCAGTAGCATCTTCCTCCCCAGCGTCCTGCACGGCGTTAAGTCTGGAGGACGAGCGACCATTCCTCCAGGCAGGACTTCGGTTCGCAGGTGCTGAGGCGGGAGAGGTTCGTGCTGCGGTCAGAGCTTCACTGCGCTCCAATTTGGTGGCCACAGTGATGATATGCTGCAGCGCGGTGGATCCGGGATGATTGCTTTCCCAATCCGCTGGACTTTGCAGATCCAACCGATCCTCAATAAGGCGATCCATCACAGCTTGCTTCAGTCGCAGTCCAGACCAGAACTGATATAATAGCTGCTGTTGGCTGATGGCGTGGCAGTTGGGCATGGCGTCTGCCAATAACTGGACTACCTCGTGCCAGGATACCAGACGAGTGGCGAACAAACGCGCAGTCTCTTCTCGTCGCTGCGCCATGCGCATCACGGTCCCCGCTAGTCCTACCAGCGCGATGTCATCCAGTACGCTCCTGGCTACGTCGGCCAGGAAAGGCGCCAAAGTGGCGTAACGCCGGTTCCAGGCCTCCGAGTTCAACATTCCACCTTGCTTGAGAAAAGTTAGGGATCGCGGCTGTAGTTTGCGTTGAGCCACTTCCTTCAAGATCTCCGGCATGGTGATCATGGTCAGGTCTAGGCAATAAGCACTCATGCGACCCAGGGCGAAGGTGACTACGCCCATTGACAGAAAATTGACCAGCGCTTCAGAAAAAGGTGGAAGCGCGGCAATATCAGCGTCAGTGGTGATTAGTTCAGCGGAGGAGGGGTACATAGGAATGTCTCTGATCAGCTTGAGCACATCAGCCACTGTCTTGGATTCTCGGTAGACATCACTTGGGGAAGCCGCTCCCATAAGATCGTGGTGCCCTGGGAATTGAGAAAGGCGCTGGTCCACTGGCAGGAGTCCCGGGGCCGCTGGCAAGGAATTTCCAGGCGATCTGTACTCTGCTGCGCTGGGAACACCAGAGGGAAACCGGTTGACGCCCAGTCTAGCCGGTACTGTGGCGGGAGTTGGTTGGTTGCCAGCCGCCATTCCTCTAAACAAGTACGCCTCGGAAGATGAAAATGCTGCCCAAATTTGGAGTCCCAGGGGGTCAAATTCTGTCAACTCGGACTCTAAGGCATTTTCCGCGATGGTTACCCATGAGTACAAGGGCAGGCGTCTCTGCTGAGTTCCAGTACGGCTTTCCGCGCAACGCCGCGCTTCATCCACTTGCGTTTTCTCCACTTCGAGAGTGAAAGCGTCACTGTCCTCAATCTCAGTCAGGCGCACAGGAGTATGCACTGACCCATGCTGCGCCAGGTCTTGGATGTCCACTCCGATGTGCCGCATAGTCATCCAAATCCGATTGGTATCGGTTATGAAGTGACTGGCGCTTCCAGGCATGGTTGGGAGTCGGTAAGAGTATTGTGCCTCAGCGCCGTGGCTGACAGTAACTGCGGAGGAAGAGGACAGGTGATTTCTCAACCAGAAGGAGGCTCCTTCTAAAGTCCATAGCAACACGTCTAGACGCCTGTGTCGTGGTTCACCATTGTCTGAAGGCGGGGGCGAGTTTCCTGGTGACGGTTGATCAGGCTCAGCGGAGTCAGAAGGCGATGAGCCGGTAGCCGGTGGATCTGGCTGAAATGGTGCCGGCGCCGGATGAGCCGGTGCCGGAGCCGGTGCTGGAGCCGGTTGAGCCGGTGCGGGAACCGGTTGAGCCGGTGTTGGTACCAGCCAGGGACCTGATCCAGCTGCTGGCGCCGGTGCACCTGGTAAACCGCTCGCCCATCCTAAGGTGTGCTGGTAGGGCGTCATAGGTGGAGCGCCCACTGCTGGTAGAACCGAAGTCAGATGCGGATAGTGTTGGAGCACTTGCTGATGCAGATTTTGCATGTACTCTGATACCTCTAACATCATCTGATTCTGCATTAGGGATTGATGCTGAGAGTTCAGTGCGGGGACAGAGGCCTCTGAGGGCGTTCTGGCTGAGGCGGGGTCAGAGAAGAGTGCTCTGCGCTGTTCTGCCAGGCGCTGCTGGTTCTGTTCCCATCTCTGATGGCGCCTCTCCCGGCGAGAAAGCTGGTTCAGTGAGTCTGAGTTCAGAGGTAAGTTTCTGACTGGAATTCTGCTGAGGACATCTGCTTGAGAAGGGGGTTCGATGACTGTTAGGTTGCGGTTAAGATGCGGCTGGTAGGCTGCGAGTCCAACGCCACGCCTGAGTGCGAGGTCTGCGTAACTGACTGAGCTGACTGGCTGCTCCGTAGTTGTTGAGGTCAGCGAGGTAGTCAAAGGTCTGGACTCGCGGTTCAACAGGGACTCGGGCATATCCGTAGTTGTTGAGGTCAGCGAGGTAGTCAAAGGTCTGGACTCGCGGTTCAACAGGGACTCGGGCATATCCGTAGTAGTTGAGGTCAGCGAGGTAGTCAAAGGTCTGGACTCGCAGTTCAACAGGGACTCGAG
Source organism: Cymbomonas tetramitiformis (assembly GCA_001247695.2). Taxonomy (NCBI): domain Eukaryota; kingdom Viridiplantae; phylum Chlorophyta; class Pyramimonadophyceae; order Pyramimonadales; family Pyramimonadaceae; genus Cymbomonas; species Cymbomonas tetramitiformis. The sequence continues at coordinate 37,215 of LGRX02034838.1, read as the reverse complement.
CATATCCGTAACCGTAGCCGCCTCCGTAGTCGCCTGAGTCAGTGAGGGCGTCAGTGAAGTTGCCTCGTTGTCTATCTCGGACTCGAAAGTCACCGATAACCTTGCCATAGAGTCACCGATCACCTTAGGTTCCGTAACGGTATCGGTAATCGGTGAGGTCAGCGAATGCCCAGAACATGCTATGCTTATGTGGCGTGGGCCACCTGTCAAGCCGGAGCCACCTGTCCTCCCCGCTGCCCCCACCTCCCCGTTGCTTGTTGAGGAGGGAGTTGGATGCATTGAGTGTGCCATGAGTTCGCCAGCAATGCTTTGGTGCGTGTCTTCTGACCTCCCCGCTGCCCCCACACCCCCCTGGTTAGGGCGCGGAGTCCAGGCGAGATTCTCACCCGGCTGCTGGCGCTTTCGCCAGTTGGCCACATCAGAGCGGGAGGGAAATTGGCGAAGTCCTGGTTTCTGCTCATTCGCCTCATTCTGCATGTCCTGCTCACATGCTGCAATTTTGACCTCGGTCATTTCGCGCACGGCGATCGGGTCGCGAGGTGGTCGGCCAGCCGGTAGAGGTTGTCCCACAGAGGCTGCTCCCGCGGACTCAGCCTGAAGCGCGTTCTCGCTGAATGGCGTGGGCAGCTGGCCGTGCGGGGAGGTCATCACCGTAGCTCCAGACCAAGTGTGTGGAGTCCTGTAGGGGTTCAAAGGACTTCGCGGTCTTGGAGCTGGAGGACTCATGTCGCGCGTCCGTGGTGGGCTCCTGCAGCGCGGCGGTGGCGGGGTCCGGTCTCGAGTCCGAGGCGGGCTTCGCTGGCGCGGAGCTGGAGGGCTCAGGTCGCGGCTTCCTGGCAATCGCAGGATGCCAGGGGAAGGAGAGGTCAAGTTGACATACCGCTGGGGAGTCGCCCTCATGTTTCGCCCTGCACCAGGGGTGTCAACAGTCAGCACCCTTGGTGACGCCGCTCTTGCATGACGCAGGGGCGGATTAGGGCGCGGTTTAGGTACCGTTACAGCCTCCTCCAGGGAAGGTGTCACACAAGCGGTTCCAGAGTCCAGAGCCAGAGGAGTCACGCTGTTAAACTCAGGAGCATCAGCTGACAGGGTCGACTTCTTCTTGGGTATCTGGAAGCTTGGCGCACCTGCTGCTGTCGCAGCCTGTGGCGGCTGACCCGGAGAGGGCGCCTTGTAGGTGCCCTTCGCCCCCTTGCCAGTGGTTCCAGTGGCTGCAGCACCTCTCGTGCTGCGCTGGCTGGCCTGTCGTCCCCTTGTACGCCTGGGAGTCGACGTAGGCGACGTTGGAGGTGAGCGTCCCGTGTTGGCGTTTTGCATCATGTTGAAATTAAGAGTGGAAAAGTGTAAATCTGACCGTTGGGGAAGTCAAATCTGTCCAATTTGGGCAAATTCCCCCAGAACACTCAGAAAAACATTTCATCGTAGCAGTGGAAGTCGTGGTGAACAAAGAAATATGCTTTCCAGAGTGCAATGCAGTTTTTGGTGGCCAAATTTCAAAAATTGAGTGTTGATCGGCAGTTTGGCTAATTTCTTGGCGGCCATCCCGGAGCAATCCAGACTAATTGGCCAGGTCCCAGTATTGGAGACTATTTTTTTCCTTCAAAGAATATAAAAAAAATAGAAAACTATCCTTCTGGGCTCCCGTTTCCTTCTATGTAGTCTGATGGGCTCAAATTTGTCTAATTTTGCTCTGCCGTGCCGGTTGGCCATCCCAATTTAAAATGTAGCGATCTATGAGGACCCAGGTCTCGGGGCCAGGTTCCAAACGACAAAAAACTATCAAGAAACGTCTGGAATTTTTGTGTCTACGTTAAAACTGTCTCCGAGGTCCTCTTTTCTCAATCTGACCACTGGTCCACTTTTCACTCTCCGTTCGGGTCAATCTGGCTGTTAATCCCGGTAGATTTGAGTTGCTGGCGGCTTCTTTTCCCACTTTCTGACCATTTTGCAGCATAACAGTTTTGGAAAATCGCCTGTTTGCATGCAGGGTGAAAGTCAGGGGGCAAAAAGGGCGCAGAGCAATACCACTTCCAAGTGAAGACTTCTTGAGCACGTGACTGTATCCGAGCCGGAGCTCAAGGGTCAGTCAGAGGTAAATCTGCTTCAATCTTGGGGCACAGGTCCGTAGTCGGCAATTTTGCAGTGTACAAAATTGCAATGTTCTAGATAAACAGTTGAACAAGGCTACAATTCAAGCAATTGCAATATCTTTATGGCAGGAAAGATTGACCAGTAAATTAACAGGTTGAGCAACAGCTCCTCCAAATAGTTACTTCAAGTTAGAACAGCCTCCAAATGGGCAATATTCATGTCTTATACTTTCAAGGCGCGCAATTCATATCTCTAATCGATCTGTCCCATGTCGGCTGGCATATCATCATCTGCCACCTATACAAATCCTAATCAGAGAATCTGCATTTGGACAATCCTAATCAAGACAGTTGATTTCATTGTCCCTTGCTGATCTTTGCCTTCTTCCTACGAGGAGCCACGTCCAGCACTTCTTCTTCATCACTGTCACTGCTCATGGTGCATTTCAAATGAGTGATATACTCATGTGTCCAACATCTCGGATATTTCCTAGATTGCCTCTTCGTCTCTTCAGACACCCCAGCCTTATTCTCAACCATTGAAGTCAATCCAGTATCCGACCCATATGGTTTCTTTGGTGGTACATGAACAGTTTCCACCACAGAGGCTGGGGCATCCTCAGATATGGCCTCAGACTTCTGCTCGGTAATAGGCTGATCATCGGGCTGAACAGGTGAGGTCGGGGAGGTGCCCTTTGGTACCCAGTGAAGTTCACCCTTCTCATCCATGATCAATTGCAGTCCCAGTCTCTTCAACCTTCGAGCTTCAGCTTGTTCTTCAGCATCGTCAGCTACCAAGTCATCGAACTCGCTGACGTCATCCTCGGTGTCATCATATTCAGGCGAAGTTGGCTCCCATTTCGGACTGGCAGTGTCCATGTCATATATGACACCCGCGTCATCTTTGTCATCCGAACCTGGTAGCTTCTCCTTACTGTTAGTGACACCTGCGTCATTATTGTCATCAGAATCTGGTAACTTCTCCTTACTCCAGGACACAGCGCCTGTACCCGAATCTTCACTGTCCGTAGGCGCTGAGTGTATAGGCTTACGCCCCGTGTAGGGAATTCCACGATATTCGTCATCGTCAATCACAATCGTCGGATTCCAGTACGCGATCCCAACGCGGCTGATCGGTAATGAGAATGGCGCTACCGGCGCCTTCAACTGAGTGGCGTCTTCTAGAAACCAGCCGCCGCCCCTATTACGCTCCCAGCGGCGTAGCGCACCAGAAGGGTGTACGATAATATGCTGCCAGCTATAATCAAGTCCAGGCTTTCGCTCCCCATAGTACGAAGTCAATGGCTCGGGAGTCCCCGAGCCCATTGCCATCTCACTGCCCCAGTATGCATAAATACAATATGCCAATCGAATGGCTTGGCCGGGCTATTGTTCCCTGGCACACGCCCCCTGTACCCGTGGTTAATTGTTCAGGATGCCATTTTCGTTTGGGGTGGAAGTGGATTACAGCCGGCGGGTTAGGAGTGGCGTGCGCGTGTCCTTGTGATTCAAGGCTCGAGGCGCGCCCCCGGACCCGTGGCTCCACTTGTAGATATGTATTGGTTTGGTACGGGGTGATAGTAAAACATATATATATATATACATCTATTCGTTTATGTATTGCGTATATGTCCGTTTCGCGGGGAGAAACAATCGATGCAAAGGTGTGGCGGACCGAGCGTGGGCGCATGTGGGTTGGGCACCTTGAATATGTTTGGTGCGGTGTGAGGACAGCTCCTCTGACACGCGACCAGAAGAAGGGGATGTGGCCTGTAGGATGTATGTGGTTGTTTTGGGTCGGTGCGGCAGACCGTGGACGTAAGTGGCTAGGGCACGCTGAATATGTATGGTGCGGTGTGAGGACAGCTCCTCTGACACGCGGCCATAAGGGGGTGTGGCCTGTAGGATGTATGCGGTTCTTTTGGGTTGGTGCGGCAGACCGTGTGTGCTAGGAGGCAAGCACAAGAGCCAGAAACGGAAGTAAAACGGCTAAGTACAAAAAGCAACTACAACTATAAGAGTACTCAGTACGGAGTACAGTAGGACCGATCTGATTGCCCTCGAGGGGCGAGACCTGGTGGATATCGTGTACCAATCTCTCTCCGATATCTTCCCCAACCTGCTGGACACCACGGAGGAACCACTTTCGCAACCCCTTCGACCAACAACCTTTCTCTAAGCTTCTCAGGTGGTGGGATGTGTCTTGTGGCGAAACTCAGTCTTTCTTGGGGCCAAAGCTTATCTTGGACGGCCAGGCAAAACAGGAATGCGAGGCTCGCTTTGCAGGCATGCTCCCCACTGAGTATCCGTGGCCAGAAGCTCTTACTGTTGCAGATATTCGGATTCTGTCTTTGGCCTATATGGATTTCTATGAACTAAACGACAACACGTGTGGTGGAGAGTTTCCTTATGCAGCCTGCCTCAGCAGAATCATAAGACATTGGTTTATTGCAGATGGCAAGGGCGTGGGAATCCTCATGGGTACTGAGGGCAAACGATGTGGGAGCTGCACAATAGAGCCTGAACTCCACAGCAAGGAATTGTATGTTGGGGAGAGACGAAGCCAAGAGCACAGTCACCTCAAGTATTCGGAACTTCTGGACGATCCGCGCACACCTGGTTGCATATGCGTCTAGCAGTCCAGCCCGCAAAGCCGAGTGCACAAAGGACACCACGTACGAACCTTTCTTGAGCCTGCTACAAAAAATATGCGGGGCACTCAACGACGAGGACGGAGACACAATATAACCAGGACCCAGATGAGAAATAATTATGCCGCCATCCGGACACTATTCGGCTTTCACAACTCAGAGGGTACATTATATTGTACAGTGTATTCCGCCAAGTCTGCAATGGTATTGCTCAGCGATAATGGGTGGCTTAAGAGCAAAGGTGGCGAACAGCTATCGGAGACCAGAGTGCAAAAACTATTGATTTTCCTGAAGCGTAAAGCGTGCCATGTGACCAAAGAACCAGTGGATTTTGCTTCTCCTTTCCGAGAATTGTTCCCCGAAACTCCTGTTCGACTTGTGGTTCCCGTGCTGATGCTCTCACTTATGAAGATGAATAAAAGGGCGGTGGGTATCATGCATGACTTGGCACCAGCTCAACTCGTGGATGTGCAAGCGCAAGCTGAGACAAGGAAGATGATAGCAAAATCAGAATCAGCCATCGCAGGGACAGAAATTCTGGAGGCAGAGCAGAGCTTACAGGGCGACTCACTTAAAACTTTCTTAAATGGGACAAAGTTGAGGTTGCTCATAGATCGAGGAGAGGACATCTTCAAAGATCTTCTCAACTTTCGGTGCTTGTTGCTGATTAAGCTCGTGAAGGTGATCAACGTGTATGTCTACTCAAAGGACAACCTGCATGGAAGGGCACTAGAAATCCGAAAGCACGGGTTGTATGCCTATTCAAACACTATGTGGTGCCTCACAGGTATGTTGGACTACTTACGCAAGAAGAAAAATGATGGCAAGCACGTTTTGAACACAGTTCACTACCACTATGTTGCTGATATGGCTGGCACGAATTTTACCAAAGGTAATACTAGGTATAGGTATTACCAGTATTTTACCAAGTATTACTTTACCCCAAAAAGTCCTTACCCTAGTGCAGGGGGGTATTACCGCACGTTACCAAAAAGTTTTACCATTGGTAATATCGGGTATGGGTATTACCGGGTATTACCCCCGTATTACCATCGATTTTACCCATTTTACCATGGGGAAAAATCAAATCGACGGCTTCTCAGCCGTCACGCCAGGACGATTTCCAACATCCCCATTCCGTGAGAGGGTGAGACGTGCTCGAAATCTAAACAGCTCACAACGCGAGTACATCCCTGCGTGGCAACACGAGAGATATCCGTCATGGATTCGCCCTTCTTAGGACACTCTGACCGTCCTCCATGCCAAAATACCAAATTTTACCATTGGTAATACCGGGTAAGGGTATTACCAATCCCGAAAATCGGGGCGGCTGTCTGTACTTTCTGAGAAGTAGTTTTTGTTCGTTTCGGTGGCGACGACATTCGAATTTGGTCTAGCCACCTTCATAGATCGATTGCGCATACACCAAAGCCTCTAGGAGCACATTTGTACGGCAGGTGACGGCACCCGAGAGTGCAGCATGTAACCAATCCCCAAAATCGGGGCGGCTGTCTGTACTTTCTGAAAAGTAGTTTTTGTTCGTTTCGGTGGCGACAACATTCGAATTTGGTCTGACCACCTTCTTAGATCGATTGCGTATACATCAAAGCCTCTAGTAGCACACTTGTATGACTCCCAATAATAATGTGTGCGTGATGCCCCATGATCGTTTTAATTATTGCCAAAAATCCCAGAATAGTATTACCTCGGTAATACCACTCAAAGTATTACCGGTATTTTACCCGGTATTACCAAGGGCCAAAATCCTTTACCCGGTAAATTGCCAGCTATAGTTGCTGAGGAGATCCCCTTTTTCTTTACTCAAACTGGACGACGCCTTGTGGTGTTCTTGGAGGAGTACGGTGAATACTATCAAATGGTTAGCAAAATGCTTGGAAAGCGGAGTGGGAACATTAACTACCTAGACGCTATGTGTACCGGAGAGCAAGTAAGAGACTTGCAGGCTATGGAGTATGCATTGGGGAAACGAGGTGAACAAAACAGTAGAGGACGAGAGGCAACACTTTTCGCACCAGCCTCCATACCGAACTTGATAGTGTATGGGTGTGCATACCAGCTCACGCCTACATGGGAGCGCAACTTGTTCCGCATGTTGCGCACTGTTATGGTCAACCTGCCTGGCGGACACACGTATATATACGAAAGTGAGGTAAGGCCCCTCTCTCACGTGCAAATTCAAACCTTATTCTAGTTATCTCCCTAAACATGCATTTTGACCTGCAGGAGTGCAAAGAGCATGAAAAATTGTCACAACATGGGAGGACTACTGGTACCACCTAGCACTCTATCGTCAAAGAGTAGCTGTACTCTATCCCGACTATCCGAACAGCCCAAACATCAAGAATCGTGGCTGCTATGAGCGTTCAAAGAATGTGAGCGGGTGGTATCGGGTTTGTGCGACACCTCTGAGAAGCCCTTCAAGGACACACCTCACTTCCCTCGTTTGCAATTTCCATGCCTATGCCAAGGTTGCAAGGATGGCTTCAAAAATGCACCAAACAAGGAGGACTTTGCACATATGCACTCAAAGACGTTCGAGAGCTGTGCGTGCCGACGGTTGCCTACAATCATATTCCTTGTCGGGGAGGGTTCCACGCCCAGCGACAAAAAACTGGATGGCACCCAGAAGTTCATATGCGTGAAGTGGTGCGAGGAAACACAACTCACTGAGATGCCTTATCCCTTGGAGCGATTGACTCCACTAGCATCTTTCATCAAAGAAAAGGAGGTTGAATACCTGGGTAAAATCTTCACAACACTACGCTGGAAGAAGTATTTTGCCGCTCTTCAAAAATGCCTGTCCGCAAGCGCGACGGAAGTGAGCAACCTGTCTTCACCCGGGACACAAGTAAAGGAAGGGGATATACTCGCAGTGAAAGGGAATTTTCCACATGACTTGGACTTGGTGCTCTACTTCGGTGACCACATAATGGAAGTCGAGCTAAGGGCAGATCGGAAAGCACTCTCCTTTGCCTGCCCTCCACCACAATCGACGAGAACAAAAGTGGATATTACAATCATGGCAAGCTTCTATTGGGGGGTATATGCAAACAGTTGCATGCTGAGCAAGAAGAGGCAAGAGAACCAAGAGCCATTGTACCTCGAGGAGCAACAGGTCATCATCCGCAAGTTCCCGAAGCATGTGGCGTACAGCAAAGTGTGCATCAACAGGGTGGTGCCCACGATATTCAGCACAGATGGCGGTCAAGCCGAGCTTCACGGCAACTTCGCAACTGCCGTGCATGAAGATATCTTTGTCACCTGCAATGGGAAAGAGTGCACCGTCCAATCTCACTCTTTAACAAGACTCCTTTTGATGCTCCCAAGCGGAAGTGAGATCAACCGCCCACTTTGTGTCACAGTGAAGGAGCAGAGCACACCGACAGTTGTGTCGACTACCATGCGAAATATGATCACATATAAGGCGCCTATGATCACGGGGTTCAAGGCAGAAGCAAGTAAGCTATCCGTATCGACTCCTCTAATTGTGACAACAAGGGGAGGCCCTACAATTACGGTATACGGATCAAACTTCGGGGAGGAGGAGAGCATACTTTCAGTTCGCCTCGCTGAAACAACTTGCACGGTCCTTCACAGTAACCACACTGAGCTCGAGTTTCGTGTTCCGCGAGGTGTGGGATATCTCCCCACTATCTTTGCGTCAGTCGATGGACAACACCCAAGCACACAAGCGCCAGTGCAATACTCGCCCCCTACGATCACAGACACCGACAAACGGGTCATCGCTGGCACAAGCTTCACTTTACAAGGACTGAACTTTGGACACGACTCTCGCACAGTTGTATGCTTGTGGAGCACCGCAGTGCAAGTTGCCATTCCAATACAAAGCGTGTCTGACAACTCAATCACATGCTCAACTGAAGGATTGCCGCTAGGCGAAGGCCAGGTGAGTAACAAATGAGTCTTGCGTCGTGAAGCTCTGTGTTTTGTTTCTGCTATCATATGATGCATTCAAGTGTTGAATTTTCTTTTCTGTCATATTTTTACAGGTCACTATTGTCGTCGGAGGACAACAAACACGTACTACTAATGTTGGCAAGCGGGCAATTACTCTTGCAATACACAGCCCGAAACGGAAATTGAATCGAAGAAGGCCAAGAAAGCAAAAGTTCGCTACTCTCGGCCCTCCGGGTGGTCAGTAGGCGTGAGAAGATGAACTGCTATAATACTAACTTGACTAACCATTCCTCACTCGAACTCAAGCGTAGTGACTAGTACAAATAGTGAGGACGCACCGCCTCCACGGAAGTCGCTTGGCTTCTTGCGGCCTTGCTCAGCGACGGAACAAGAGACCTGTCAAACATAGTACGAAATTTCAGAGGATAAGGTAAAATGCATATAGCACGGGAATTTCATCGCATGTAAACACAGTCATATCTCGAAATAAAATCTAGCATATTTCACCTACACTAGTTTTAAAGGCACACTAGTGTGAGAGAAGCATCAAGTCTTAAAGCATTTCATCCTTGCACTGCTGTGCTGATCACCAGCTTGAGAAGCGAAGTCAGGGGCCGCAAGCCAAAAGAATTTCAGAAACCACAGAAACAGCAGAAGATAGATAGGATCTCAAGAAAGGATATTTAATTAAGCCGATTCCACGCAGGTCACTGAAAGCATGCCCCGAAAGTTCGAGAAGTCAGGACTGGCGAGAACAGGTTTTCAAGTAGGTCACCTCGAAGCGTACCCTTGTATCGATTCTTCATATCATTCAAGTTCAAAATTCAGCAACAAACGAACTTTTGCAGCGAACTTTGTAGGCGCAGCGATTTTGCTCTTGAACTTTTTTAACCCTGTTTCATTTTGACTCGAGCTTAGACGGTTCTTTCCGCGTAGTGCACACGTGACGGAAGGGAGTCCCAACAGACAGAGCTCATATCACTCAACTGACGGTATAGTTGCACCAAACTCATCGTTAAGCTTGCTTGTAACTTTAGGGCTCCCGCTGAGCTGAGAGCAAAGACCCCATCTTGCAACTGTGCTTTCTGGTAAGTTTCCCGATGTGAACGCGAAGCCTGCGAGCATGTGATGCCACACAATATTCGAAATAGGTGGCATGTCATATCGCGTAGCCAATGGAAACTTAACGGGTAGCTTTCGCGAAGAATGCGCGTCATTGGATTTCGCATCGGGTCCCAATCTGAAGGCACATCCAATTGTTCGTCGTCAGATTTCCCGATGGCCTCGCGATCGACTGTGGACGCATTCGTTGCGAATGCCAGACGCTATCGCTTTCCGTGTCACAAGGTGTCACGATGGAGTCGCGAATCTATAATTCGATCATAGGATTATCGTTGATTTTCTCCATCGTAAATGGAACCCGGGTGCACCCTACCCTTAAAATAATTACATTTTCGTTGTGAAGATGGCACCTCGTTAGAAATTTATAGCGTCAAATTTTGCAACATGACCCACCATTTTTATTGGCTAGGGTCCAAGAATGGTGTATTCGCTTGGTATGCGAAAACAACCTTCGGCAAAGTTACTTAAAAGGCGATATGGGAAATACAGTATGAATATGAGAATATCAGCTATTCTACATGTAGTTACGTTTCGGCACATTGTGGATGCACTAGGCACCCCCTTGAGGCGTACGTGCTGTCCCCATTGAGTATACACATATACGAACCCATCTCTTTGGCGAACATGTCACCAAACGCTCAAATATCACTGCTTGTTCACACCGAAAACAATGGAATTTCTCTGCTTCTTGATAATAACGACGTTGCCCGGTCGAATGAACTACGCGCATCCAAACCATGCAAATGATGGCTTAATTTACTCATGGTGACACCACAAATGCATACGTCGACACCATGCATGCGGCCCTCTATACGGTAAGTTCCTCTACCCGAATATCGGCGTGTGGCCCATGCCACGCAAAAGCAGGGCAATTATCTGTTGGCGCATGGCTTCCCAACCATCATGCCATGCATCCTTCCTCGATCGATGGAGCCACACACATCCAAACCATGCAAATGGTGATCTACACCATGCATGTCGACACCACCTCAAACATATTTTAAGATGGACTCACATGGACGACTAACACGAAAGTTGTGCCCCTTTTAGTGAGCTCTAACCACAAGATATGAATATCAGCTATACCGTATGGAATATTGCCTTTTAAGTGTTAACGTGTAGATTTATTTCTAGAATTATCTTATCAGGTGCATATAAATATGTTACGGTATGAGCGGGCCGCGCGCATATGAACGCCGATTTTTAGCACGAACACGCCAGGCGCGCGCATGCTAGTCCGCGTACCGCACGTTATGAGCGCGCTTGCGATCACGATGAGCGCGCCGATACTGCCCCACCCGGGCACCTTCAACTTTCATTTGCGGCATGAAGACCCACGCACTCAGATGCAAATTCTGATTTGACACTCCAGATCGAGCAACTCGCAAACTTTTCAACACAGCCTCCAAAGTTTTCATCCCAGGTATTCGGTGTCGCCTAGGATTCGTTGTTTCCCGCAAGTCTGATAACATCAAATCAATTGCTGATGAAAGCCTGGTCCCGCATACACGCCTTGCGATATCATCTCGTATTCGCATGCTCAACTACATTAGATTTGAGTCCTCCAGCGAAGCAGCGTTAAGGAGGGGGACGAAATCAGCATCAAGGCACACATAGAGAACGAGGCTTTCGAGCCTATCGTGTATTTTGCGGAGACATCAAAGTGCCAAACATAGTTGCAAATCGGGCAAGAGGAGTCATCATCACCTTCCAGTGCCCTGCTCGCTCTGCCACCAGCTCCAGCTCAGTGGATATAGACTTCTGGGTGTGCACACGGTGAACAGTTCGCAATTTAGCACAGCGCTACCTTGGGCCAAACGCGGCGGGCAACCAGACTCCTGCTGCGATTGTCCCACAACAGTTTCGGATCAAAAAGCTGAAAAGCGTTTTCAAATACGACAATCTTAAAATAACGGCCACGCACACGACGAACATAGACACGTGCGGTGGAATCGTGACGCTCGAGGGTGAATTTTACACAGCGCCCACAGAGAAGCTAGAGGTGTATCTACGAGTGGATGCGTGGGAAGCGTGCACTCTGCTGCGCGCAGAAAAATCACAGTTGCAGGTTCAAATCCCCGCAGGTTTCGGAGCAAAGAGGCAGCTCAAGGTGGAAATAATAACATCCCCCACGGCGGTCCAAAGCTTTGTGTTTACCTGGGTATCCGCCTTCAACCCGCCGATAGTATCCGAATATTTTGGCAACGGCAGACATATTTCCGCTGAAAATCCTCTCTCCTGCGCAACACAAGGGGGGTGCTTGTCAGAGGTGAAAATTTTAGCGATAACTTAATCGTGCTTGGGGCAAGGCTGGGTGAGTGGGAGTGCAGCATCATTTCGTTGGAACACACGGAAATCGTGCTGAGAATACCGAGAGGGGTATGGAGCTTTCATACTTTACATATCACAGTCAGTGATCAACACACAACTGCCGAAACCCCTCTACAGTACTACCCTCCATCGCTGGTGAACGAAGACAGCGAGTGATTCGCGGAGGTGTGCTGAAAATCTTGGGAACAAACTTTGGCAACCAACGAAATCAGGTCACGTGTCTTTGGCGCACAACACGTCATCAGCACCGACTGCAAGTTCGCGAGTGTCAGGATACGGAGCTAACCATCACGGCTCAAAATGGAATACCAGCAGACAAAGGATTATTATCCGTGATTGTGGGCGGTCAGCTAAGGGTCGACACTGCTCAGGGAAAGAAAGAAATTCACCTAGAGATCTATGAGAAACGAATGCAAGAAGCCCAACAGAAACCGCCCGCAAAGGTGAAGTTCGTCCGGTCGAGAGGACCCGATGCGTGGCGTAGGAGTTGAAGTAAGGCCTGTGAACTTCCTTGTAGCACTTTAAACTGATTGCAACTTGTAGGATAACAATGCTCAACAGCAGCCAAGAGCGTTTGCAGTACGATCCCTGTTTAGAAGTGAGAAACCTGACTCGCAACGAGTTGCGTGACCGTAATATATCTCTACGATAACATGCGAAGCATCCCGATGCACTTCGTGTCACGATACTGCAACCATTCGGGTTGATCGTCGATTACTGTCTAATTGTCAGATCGAACATCGAGTTGAGATCGTGCTCTTCATCCCGATTGGCCTGAGGTATTTTACATGCATGCAGACAGACAGTCGATCGGCAGATGACTGTCGCATGGCCGCTTCCGAACTGTCACGAGTCGAAAGCGTCATGCGATACCCCAAATGCGCCATAAGAATCGTGTGATACTTCATATGTACATTAATGCTTACACACACACACACATATCTCCATGGGACGCCAATATAAAGCCATTGAGTCACTACTGCCACGCCCAACGTCGTCACCTACGCTGTGGCGCAACCAGTATGTCTTGTATTTAAAATATATGTAAGACCGTTCTCGATATAATTACAGCACGATTGCCCACGTGAATGATGCATCGCACAGGACAAGCAAGATCGCTTAAGAGATAGCCATATCACAGGCTCTGAATTGTAACTGTATTTAGGGTTTTGTAGCACTCTATCGAGCCCAGTTCATTGTCTGATTCCACCAATTTCCTTCGCAGGAAGGGAGGCAGGTTGTTCACAAGAAGCTATATCTTGCACTGGGAGATAACTGTACGGATTATCCAAATGTATATCACATCTTACTCAACCAATTTATGGGCTCGATCTATTCATATGCATCATTGAGGAGCAGAGTGAGGGACTCCTTCACCCTATCCTTGTACGATTTCTAAAATGCATGCTATTATTTTCATACGGAGTTCTCAAATACCGCTATCCGTTCCTCCAATCATCATAGTACTATGCATGAAACTTGCTCAGCTATCTGGAAAGACGGCTCATTGCACCTATGCGATTGCGTGCTGGGTTGACCGCTGCAATCGGCGCAACATGCGCCACCCTTCAGCTCGCGCATCTGATGCGCTAACCTGCACAGCCCCAATGTACGATCTCCCATACCAAAGTAACAAATGGAATCTGTGTTGTCACATATCGATTCAGAAGGGCGTGCGGTTATGTTTAAGGAGCATGGATTTTGTGTACAAAATGTGAGCTATTAGCAACTTTGTACATATCAGCACGTATTTAGTTGTGCACGAGTATCTCGATCAACGGACTGTGGACTGTGTTGCATGTTACTTCACAGTCGCACTCTTCACCACTGCTAATGGCACAACCCATTTTCATCACAGCAAAAGTCCCACGCCAGAATCGCGCCATCTCTAAAGCAATCTCACAGCTGATGCCTGCTCTCACTCTCCAAAGCTACGCTGCACTTGGGCGCATGCAACACCCACCCCACTGAGCATCTGTCGCAGAACTACCTCACGCACGTGCAACATTTCACATGCCTAAGACGGGAGCTTTGTCACCTGATCCATGCTGGTGATCACAGGCACAGCCTCGGCCGTTGGCACTTCCACCTGTAAGCACAAAACCCACTTCGAGGGAGGGGCAGATATTGAGCCAACTGTGCCCGCGCCGAACCCTCGAGGCGCAGCACACAGATGCCCAGGAGATGCGCATGCGCTGAGTGATGGAGCAGACAGCCGCCCTCGCGCCCAATCCTTTGAATGCACCGAACCATTTGCCCCCCTCGAGGTCACCTCGGTGCAAAGCAAAGTACAGATTGCATTCGCTGCGGTGTCCCGCTTGCAAGGTCTCTCACTCAACGGACGGATTGCTCGGCAGTCACTGTACGCTTGCGGTGTGCTTTGCAGGGTGGCAGCACGCAGAAGCTTTGAGGGAGATACACCTTCATAATGCCTACAAAATTGGCAAAGAATGCCTGCACCTCTACAACCTTGGTGATCACAGCGCGGTCCTGCAAGGTGACCCATCCTCCACAACCTCCGCACTGATGCGATCAGGTAGCCTCACAACATCCCTTTAGCCCTTTGCTGGGTGGTGTATTGCACATGTCACGAGGGCCAAGACACAGCTTGCAGGCTCATGCATCTGACGGCGGGCGGCGCTTATCTCAGCGCAGGCGCATGCATCTGACGGCGGGCGGCGCTTATCTCGGCGCAGGCTCATTCATCTGACTGCGGGTGGCGCCCGTTTGCTCATCCAAAAGAAGGCAGAGCCCCCCTCGTTCATCCAAAAACACATACATCTGATGAGAGAGCGCGCACTACTTATTCGTCCAAGTGCACAGTCATCCGAGGGCAGGCAGCGCTGCATCCGAGGGCAGGCGAAGCTCTCCTCAATCAACCGAGAACAGAAACTTGTCATAATGTCACAGGGCTGCGATCCTGTCAAGCGAGGTTTTACCATTGTCATAATGCCACAGGCCTGCGACCCTGTCAAGCGAGGTTTTAACATGGTCATAATGTCACAGGGCTGCGACCCTGTCAAGCGAGGTTTTACCATTGTCATCATGCCACAGGGCTGCGACCCTGTCAAGTGAGGTTTTATCATTGTCATAATGTCACAGGCCTGTGACCCTGTCAAGCGAGGTTTTACCATGGCCATAATGTCAGAGGCCTGTGATCCTGTCAAGCGAGGTTTTACTATGATCATAATGCCACAGGGCTGCGATCCTGTTAAGCGAGGTTTTACCATTGTCATAATGTCAGAGGCCTGTGACCCTGTCAAGCGAGGTTTTACCATGGCCATAATGTCAGAGGCCTGTGATCCTGTCAAGCGAGGTTTCACCATGATCATAATGTCAGAGGGCTGCGCGCCTGTCAAGCGAGGTTGTACCATGGTCATAATGTCAGAGGGCTGCGACCCTGTCAAGCGAGGTTGTACCATGGTCATAATGTCACCGGGCTGCGACCTGTCAAGCGAGGTTGTACCCTGTCATAATGTCACAGGGCTGCGACCCTGTCAAGTGAGGTTGTACCATTGTCACTTAATGTCAGAGGGCTGCGACCCTGTCAAGCGGGTGTACCATGGTCGTAATGTCAGAGGGCTGCGACCCTGTCAAGCGAGAGTTGCACCATGGCCATAATGTCAGAGGGCTGCGATCCTGTCAAGCGAGGTTTTACCATTGTCATAATGTCAGAGGGCTGTGACCCTGTCAAGCGAGGTTGTACCATGGTCATAATGTCAGAGGGCTGCGATCCTGTCAAGCGAGGTTGTACCATGGTCATAATGTCACCGGGCTGCGACCCTGTCAAGCAAGGTTGTACCATTGTCATAATGCCACAGGCCTGCGACCCTGTCAAGTGAGGTTGTACCATGGTCATAATGTCAGAGGGCTGCGCCTGTCAAGCGAGGTTGTACCATGGTCATAATGTCAGAGGTCTGTGACCCTGTCAAGCGAGGTTTACCATTGTCATAATGCCACAGGGCTGCGGCCCTGTCAAGCGAGCTTTACTATTGTGTAATGTCAGAGGCCTGTGATCCTGTCAAGCGAGGTTGTACCATGGTCATAATGTCAGAGGCCTGTGACCCTGTCAAGCGAGGTTTTACTATGATCATAATGCCACAGGGCTGCGATCCTGTTAAGCGAGGTTTTACCATTGTCATAATGTCACAGGGCTGCGACCCTGTCAAGCGAGGTTGTACCCCTGTCATAATGCCACAGGCCTGCGACCCTGTCAAGTGAGGTTGTACCATGGTCATAATGTCAGAGGGCTGCGCCCCTGTCAAGCGAGGTTGTACCATGGTCATAATGTCAGAGGTCTGTGACCCTGTCAAGCGAGGTTTTACCATTGTCATAATGCCACAGGGCTGCGGCCCTGTCAAGCGAGGCTTTACTATTGTCATAATGTCAGAGGCCTGTGATCCTGTCAATAATGTCAGAGGCCTGTGATCCTGTCAACGGG
Source organism: Cymbomonas tetramitiformis (assembly GCA_001247695.2). Lineage (NCBI taxonomy): Eukaryota > Viridiplantae > Chlorophyta > Pyramimonadophyceae > Pyramimonadales > Pyramimonadaceae > Cymbomonas > Cymbomonas tetramitiformis. The sequence continues at coordinate 20,641 of LGRX02034838.1, read as the reverse complement.
TTATGGCACATTGTCATAATGTCAGAGCCCTGAGATCCTGTCAAGCGAGGTTTTACCATGGCCATAATGTCAGAGGCACATGACCTGTCAGCGAGGTTGTACCATGGCCATAATGTCAGAGCGCTGCGACCCTGTCAAGCGAGGTTTTACCATTGCCATAATGTCAGAGGCCTGTGATCCTGTCAAGCGAGGTTTCACCATGATCATAATGCCACAGGGCTGCGATCCTGTCAAGCGAGGTTTTTCTATGATGGTCATAATGTCAGAGGGCTGCGACCCTGTCAAGCGAGGTTGTACCATGGTCATAATGTGAGGCCTGTGTGATCATCAGCGAGGTTTTACCATTGTCATAATGTCAGAGGGCTGCGACCCTGTCGAGCGAGGTTTTACCATGGTCATAATGTCAGAGGCCTGTGATCCTGTCAAGCGAGGTTGTACCATGGCCATAATGTCAGGGGCTGTGATCCTGTCAAGCGAGGTTTTACCATGGTCATAATGCGAAAGGGCCGCGACCCTGTCAACGAGGTTTTACCATGGTCATAATGTCGGGGCTGTGATCCCTGTCAAGCGAGGTTTACTTTATGATCATAATGCCACAGGGCTGCGATCCTGTCAAGCGAGTTTTTCATTGTCATAATGTCAGAGGGCTGTGATCCTGTCAGCGAGGTTTCACCATGATCATAATGCCACAGGGCTGCGATCCTGTCAGCGAGGTTGTACATCTGTCCATAATGTCAGAGGGCTGTGATCCTGTCAAGCGAGGTTTTACCATTGTCATAATGTCAGAGGGCTGCGACCCTGTTGAGCGAGGTTGTACCATGGTCATAATGTCAGAGGTCTGTGACCCTGTCAAGCGAGGTTTTACCATTGTCATAATGCCACAGGGCTGCGGCCCTGTCAAGCGAGGTTTTACTATTGTCATAATGTCAGAGGCCTGTGACCCTGTCAAGCGAGGTTGTAACATTGTCATAATGTCAGAGCCCTGAGATCCTGTCAAGCGAGGTTTTACCATGGCCATAATGTCAGAGGGCTGTGATCCTGTCAAGCTTAGGTTTTACCATTGTCATAATGTCAGAGGGCTGCGACCCTGTCAAGCGAGGTTTTACCATTGTCATAATGTGTCAGAGGCTGTGATCCTGTCAAGCGAGGTTTTTCCATGATCATAATGTTAGAGGGCTGCGACCGTGTCAAGCGAGGTTTTAACATGGTCATAATGTCAGAGGCCTGTGGCCCTGTCAAGCGAGGTTTTACCATTGTCATAATGTCAGAGGGCTGCGACCCTGTCAAGCGAGGTTTTACCATTGGCTCCCAGCTCACGAGATGGGCGGGCTATCGCTTTGGCACGGGATGGCGCAGAGCGCTGCTGGCCAAGAGGAGGTGGTGCCGTGGGGAAGGTTCCACCTTTGCTGCCAGACCACGCGTGATGTGCGTCGGATCTCCGCCCAAAAGACTCTCAACGAGGCCTGTCGGCCATCCATGCGCAGCCCCCGCTCAGTCATGCCCATGCTGGGACGACTTCTCGAAGCGGCCTCAGCGCAAGCTCTCAATCAGAGCTGCAACGAGGAGGAGGGAGTTTTGGGGTGGCTCGAAACGCGTTGCTCGCACCCTCCTGCGGCCTGACGCCCTCCTGCGGCTTGACGCCCTCCTGCGACCTGACGCCCTCCTGCGGCCTGAGGGGGGAGAGTGCATGCTTCGTACAATAATAGACAATTATTATTTGGAAAATAATAATTTGGGTTATTGTAGAAGCAGTGCGCGCGAACCCTAAGTGTAGGGTCGCCAGGCCCGTCTGCCAGAGCGATGCCACACCGTGTCTGTGGCATCGGGACGGGGGGAGTCATCGATCACAGGATCGATGACACGTGACACGTCTGGGGGGCTTGACACGAGAAGTTGGTTGTTAACAACTTTCTCATGAGGTGTCAAGCAGTTTTTTCGGAATCTCAGCCTCAGGAGCAACGCTCCATCACTGTTCTTCCTTTCTTTTCCCACCCACCCACACCTGCAAGGGATGATGCATTGGGGTTGTTGTTTGGTGGCAGGTGGCGGCAGTGTCTCTGAAGAGTAGCACAATGGAAGCTTCGAGGGCTGTACCGACAGCCGCCTGGAGGGCCTAGTTCAAGAGAGCGCTGCTAGAGACCCGCTGCTAGAGACCCGCTGCCAGAGAGCAGTGGAGGTGACAGAGCAGTGGAGGTGACAGAGCAGCTTGCTAGAACTAGCTTAGAAGCTTCGTGCACGAGACTCTTAGAGACCTGCTCCACCTGACAGAGAGGGAGACAAACACTCATGCCACATGTTGAGAAACCGAACAGGCCAGACGGTGGCAACTAATATATTGTGAATATATGAATCTGCCAAGACCTCTGCTTGCCTGTTGTGACCGGTGCTCTCTGCGGGGGAGGGGGGAGAGTGCATGCTTCGTACAATAACGCCCTCCTGCGGCCTGACGCCCTCCTGCGACCTGACGCCCTCCTACGACCTGACGGGCTCCTGCCGGCAGGCGCGGCGTCTGGGCTGTGCTGGTGACGGACGGCCCTCGACTACATGCGGATGCATCTTCCCAGGGAGCCCGCGGGCGAGGAGGAGGGGCCCACGCGGAGGTGGACGGTCTACGGTAGACCGGCCCAATTAGGATAGACCGTCCAATGTTTTTACATCGGAAGGTCCGAATAGATTCATTGAGAGCGACGAAGGTATTTTATCGTCGTTTTGCACCTTGCATCGTATTTTGATCTCTGGAATCGTATGTGCACTGTCAGATTCGATTGATTTCCACAGTTCAGAATGAACGGTTTATCCTCATTGGGCCGGCCTAGTCTAAGGCACCGAACCACGCCTCCCGCCTTGCGCCCGCCGGCAGGAGGGCATCAAGCCGCAGGAGGGCGCGAGGCTGCAGGAGGGCGTCAGGCTGCAGGAGGGCGCGAGGCCGCAGGAGGGCGTCAGGCCGCAGGAGGGCGCAAGCAACGCGTTTCGAGCCACCCCAACACTCGCTCCTCCTCGCGGCGGCTCGAGATTCGCACGTGGGGATTCGGGGGTGAGGGCCGACGCACTGCTGGAAACGGCGAGGGTCAGTGAGACGGTGGCGTCTTCGATCAGGATGGTGAAGTCGAAGGCTGGAAGGGGCTCCTTCGTGACTTCGTTGGTATGCCTCAGAGTGACCGCCTTGGTCACCGCGCCGAGCACCTGCCCCACGCCTCGCTCCTCACACGCGTGCTCTCCCAGAAGGGGGAACCCTGCCACGCTCGCAGGGCGTTCTTGTGGGATGGTGCTGAAGTCGCCCGCGTGACGCCCACCGCAGCGACAGGGAGGTGCCCAGTATCGTTTGATAAAGGATGGAGCATGGCGCCCACCGCAACGACAGGGAGGTGCCCAGTATCGTTTAATGAAGGATGGAGCATGGCGCCCACCGCAACGACACAGGAGGTGCCCAGTATCGTTTAACGAAGGATGGAGCATGACACCCACCGCAACGACAGGGAGGTGCCCAGTATCGTTTAATAAAGGATGGAACATGACGCCCAGCGCAGCGACGGGGAGGTGCCCAGTATCGATCAACAAAAGGATGGACCTTGCGAGCTGCCCACGAAAGGAGGAAGCTCCCAAATGCAGCGCGCGATTCTGAATCAGCGGAGACAGAACGACTGGACGGGCTGCAGGGTGCAGTGGCGGCCGACCCGGGTGTGGTAAGGAAAGGCGGTCGTCGGGAGGCTGCAAATCCGATTGTGTAGTTGGCATAGGTGCTGCAGAGGCAGTTCCTGTACCTCCCTCCCTCCCATCCCCCAATCACCAACCAATTCATACCCAACCCACCGAACCCCCTCAACATCCTTCCAGCACCCCAGCTTCCTCTCATCACACCCGTGAAGGACATCACAGCGCTTCGATATCAAGCACGTTCTTCGACGCCCAGCAAAGGTCTCTCGCGTCCCACACATCTTCCCACCATCATCAAAACCGGCTTCCCTTCCGGAGGGGAAAGCCCGCGCCGCATCGATGCACAGTGCTAGGTCATGGCTGCCAGGGAGCTGGGGGCGGCTTGGAATGGCCATTGCAAGAATCAAGGAGGGAGGCGCGTCATTATCCTGGGATGTCATGGGCCTGCATACGTTCTCTGCCTCGCCGGTGGCAGCCCTGCACAAGCCAGCCTCCCTCCCCTCCCCTCCCCTACGCCTTTCACATGGGCCTCGGGGTTCTGCGTTCGACCGTGCGCATTGGCGACTTCAGAGATCAAGCTGCCCCGGGAGCGCCTCCCCGCCCCAACCCCACCTGCCAAGGGATACAAAGCGACCCACACTCATCGAAGGGCTCACACGGCACCGGGGGGCGGGCTGCGTTGCGCTCATCGAAGGGCTCACACGGCACCGGGGGGCGGGCTGCGTTGCGCGTGTCCGACGGGATTCGAGAGAGTATTACAGCGAATCAGGAGGAGGCGCGCAGACACGAGTAGGAGCGGCCGGGTGGACGAGCATTGGGAGGTTGGGATTGGCACGCGCCTCTCCTCCCCATCATCCATGGTCAAGTCCACATCGGCCTCGATCTCCCTCGCGGCTGCACTCGGGCTCGGCGCGCGCGCAGCACTCTGTTGCCCAAGTCCGGCCGCGGCCACGGCGCCGCGTCTCCGGGAGAGTGCGCCTCCGAGGCTCACGCCTGCGACCAGCGCGCTGCGGGACCCGAAGGCGTCCCTGGCTGCCACCTGGGCAGCACCTGCTCCTGCTGCCCACATGCCCAGGACCAGTGCGGCCACATCAGCCCTGCTTCACCCTCACGTGCCTGTCGTAGCACCGGTCCGGTGAAACTGTTGCCACGCAACTTCGATGACGTCCTGCATGGATGACAACCTGCACGGGCTGTCTCTGCGGCCCCGAGTCAAACCTGCAAGATGAGAGGTGAAAGCGCCGACTGCAAGATGAGAGGTGAGAGCGCAGGCTGCAAGATGAGAGGTGAGAGCGCCCGGCTGCAAGATGAGAGGTGAGAGCGCCGGCTGCAAGATGAGAGGTGAAAGCGCCGAGCGCCGGCTGCAAGATGAGAGGTGAGCGCCCGGCTGCAAGATGAGAGGTGAGAGCGCCGGCTGCAAGATGAGAGGTGAGAGCGCCGGCTGCAGGATGAGAGGTGAAAGCGCCGACTGCAAGATGAGAGGTGAGAGTTCTCAGGGAGGAGAGGTAAGGAGTCTGAGAAATCTAAGATAGGAGGGACCGGAGACGTCCACAATCAGGCTCCTATGGACACTTGGGTCTCACCGTGCTGCTGCTGCAGGTCGTCGAGAAAGGGGTTACGCTCTGCATTGCCCATTTCCCTGCGCTGACCGTCGAGGAGGGAGTTACGCTCTGCATTGCCCATTTCCTGCGCTGACCGTCAGCAGGGAGTTTACGCTCTGCCTGCCCATTTCCTGCGCTGACCGTCGAGGAGGGAGTTACGCGCTGCATTGCCCATTTCCCTGCGCTGACCGTTGCTGAGGAGGGGGTTACGCTCTGCATTGCCCGTTTCCCTGCGCTGACCGGGCCGAGGAGGGGGTTACGCTCTGCATTGCCCATTTCCCTGCGCTGACCGTCGAGGAGGGAGTTACGCTCTGCATTGCCCGCTTCTGCGCTGACCTCGAGGAGGGAGTTACGCTGGGCTGCATTGCCCATTTCCCTGCGCTGACCGTCGAGGAGGGGGGTTACGCTCTGTACTGCCTGCTTCCTGCACTGACTGTCGAGGAGGGGGCTACGCTCTGCATTGCCCATTTCCGCGCTGACCGTCGAGGAGGGGGTTACGCTCTGCATTGCCCGTTTCCCTGCGCTGACCGTCGAGGAGGGGGTTACGCTCTGTGTTGGCCACATTGCCGTGAGGACCGCCAAGCAGAGAGCTCTGCTCTACGCTGACCACCTCGGGGCGCTCTTCGCCTCCAGGCTCGCGTGGCGTGTGCAAGGCCTTGCTGCGGCCATCCCCCGGAGCCTCGACCCGGCGCAACCGCTTGAGTCGGGAGCGCGGCGTGGGGCGGTCCAGGAGCCCTCGCAGGGGAGACAGGAAGTTGCCTCCAGACGGCTGCCCCTGATCGCCTGCGGCATCTGCGGCTCCGCGCAGCACCGCGCTCGCGCTCTGGAAGGGCCGCGCACTCGTGGAAGTGTCCTCCCCTACCTCCCCACCCATTGCAACCCCACTCCCGCCTCCAGGCCGTGCATGCGCCTGCAGTCCGCTACTGTCGCTGTGCGGTACGGCGCTGCTCCGTCCAAAACTCCCACTCCTTTGCAGGTCCGCCCCCACGCCTTCATCTGAGCTCTGCCCCCCCTTCCCAGTGCTGCTGCTTCGTCCCAAGCTCCGCCGCAGGTCCGCCCTCACGCCTTCATCTGAGCTCTGCCCCCTTCCCAGTGCTGCTGCTTCTGTCCCAAGCTCCGCCGCAGGTCCGCCCCACGCCTTCATCTGAGCTCTGCCCCCTTCCCAGTGCTGCTGCTTCGTCCCAAGCTCCGCCGCAGGTCCGCCCCCACGCCTTCATCCAAGTTGTCCTCTCCCTCCCCAACCCCATTGCTTCTTTGCACTGCTGGGCCCACCTCTTCTGCTGTGCCCACGAGACCCACCCTGATGCCCATGAATCCCGCTGGTGGTCCACCTGGAGCACCAGCCGCATGTGCGTTTGCTGAACCGCTCGAGTTGCTGAGCTCCCCTGGGCGCTCCCAGTCCGACCTGCCGGGGTCCCCGACCTGCGCGATTCCCGCGGGCATGGCCTCTGCTCCTGTGATAGCCCGCGCCAGAGCACCGCCTCACTCCTGTATCCGCGGCCACTGCAGTGCTATTCGCCTCGGGCCTTGCGTGTGACGTACAAGAGCAGCCTGAGGTCTGCGAGAAAAAAGAGCACCTAGAACCTAGGTCACGTCAGAAGAGCACCGTGAACCATACGCGCCACGTCAGAGGAGCACCGTGCACGATACGCGCCACGTCGAAGAAGTGCCGTGAACCATGCGCGCCACGTCAGAGGAGCGCCGTGCACCATGCGCGCCACGTCAGAGGGATGTCGTGCACGATGCGCGCCACGTCAGAGGAGCGCCAAGCATGATGCGCACCACGTCAGAGAAGTGCTGTGCAGCATGCGCGCCACGTCAGAGGAGCGCCGTGCAGCATGCGCGCCACGTCAGAGGAGCGCCAAGCACGATGCGCACCACGTTAGAGGAGCACCGTGCACGATGTGTGCCACGTCAGAGGAGCGCCGTGCACGATGCGCGCCACGTCAGAGGAGCGCTGTACAGCATGCGCGCCACGTCAGAGGAGCGCCGTGCACGATGCGCGCCACGTCAGAGGAGCACCGTGCACGATGCGCGCCACGTCAGAGGAGCGCCGTGCACGATGCGCGCCACGTCAGAGGAGCGCCGTGAACCATGCGCGCCACGTCAGAGGAGCGCCGTGAACCATGCGCGCCACGTCAGAGCAGCGCCGTGCACGATGCGCGCCACGTCAGAGGAGCGCCATGCACGATGCGCGCCACGTCAGAGGAGCGACAAGCGCTTTGCGCGTACGGCGCTGCACCAAGGGTCGGCAGAGCGGAGAATGCCGAGCACAGTCCACTGATAGCTGATACATGGCCAGGTGTCCTTCAGGGCGCCCTTACGTCGACTAGGTGGCGCTCGCGGCGCATTGCACACTTCGCAATGGCTCGCGGGATGCACATTCTCCTCCCCGCAGCGTTGGCACTTCCATTGACCGCGCCCAGGGAATTGGCCCGCAGGTGCCATGCTCGGCACCCCACCGCCCACAGCTTCAGAGAAAGCACTCCCTGGCCTCGACTCCTCTTGCGGCCATCTCTCCCCGGGCGCCAGGCCAGCATCTCCCTCTCCCATGCCACCGACTGCCAGTACTGGCTCCTCCTGTGCACCAGCGAGCGTGCACCCCGCGCCCGCCAGTTGGCCAGCTCAGATGGCTGCTTTCTAGGGCTCACTTGTCCTCCAAGCAAAACAGATTTATTGAAACCACCGAGCGGTGGCCCTGCCTCGACTCTGAACTTGAACATCCCGCAAATTTATTCAATGCGGCTTTACTCTCCTCTAATCGCTGAAATGCACCCCTTCAGATCAACCTCGCATCGCGGCAATCCAGCCCTTCAGATCAACCGCACATCGCAGCAATCCAGCCCTTCAGATCAACCTCGCATCGCGGCAATCCAGCCTGAGATCAATCGCACACGCAGCAATCCAGCCCTTCAGATCAACTGCGCATCAGCGCAATCCAGCCCTTCAGATCAACTCGCATCGCAGCAATCCAGCCTCTTCAGATCAACCGCATCGCAGCAATCCAGCTCTTCAGATCAACTGCGCATCGCAGCAATCCAGCCCTTCAGATCAACCTCGTAACGCAGCAACCCAGCCCTTCAGATCAACCGCGCACATCGCAGCAATCTCAGCCTCAGGATCAACCTCGCATCGCAGCAATCCAGCCCTTCGATCAACTCGTGATCGCGGCAATCCAGCTCAGATCAACTGGGGCTGCGCATCGTATAATCCAGCCCTTCAGATCAACTTCGTAACGCAGCAATCCAGCCCTTCAGATCAACCGCACATCGCAGCAATCCAGCTCTTCAGATCAACCTCGCATCACTATCCAGCCATCCAGATCAACCTCGCATCACTATCCAGCCATCCAGATCGACCACACATCACTATCCAGCCATCCAGATCGGGCGCCTATCGCGCATCACTGCACGTCGGAATGCATCCGTGTGCCTGGGCATCTGGAGGAGCACCCAGCACCCAGCACCCAGCACCCGGGAACACTTCCGGAAGTGCTTCAGGTTCCTCTCGAGATGCCCATGCAACGCATGTGGATGCCGCAACCCCCGGTGCAGGTCTGGCCATTGTTCCGCACACGGCTCATGATTCCGCAGGTGGGAATGCACCCGCAAGGTGCCATTAGCAGCTTCGGGTTGCTGCGTGGTGCCGGGATTGGCCGCGGTGCGCTGCAAGGGGACCTCCCACGCCACTTGCGCGGCCGCCGCCTGCACCCTCAAGATCCGTGCCACGCCACCCTCTCCGTGCACTGCCCAATCGACAGGCCGCCCCTAAGAGCTAGGGAGGCGCAGACCCGCGAGAAGCAGGGTGAGGGAGGCGCAGACCCGCGAGAAGCAGGGCGAGGGAGGCGCAGACCCGCGAGAAGCAGGGTGAGGAGGCGCAGACCGCGAGAAGCAGGCGAGGAGGCGAGACCCGGCGAGAAGCAGGGTGAGGGAGGCGAGACCCGCGAGAAGCAGGGCGAGGAGGCGAGACCGCGAGAAGCAGGGTGAGGGAGGCGCAGACCCGCGAGAAGCAGTGGTGAGGAGGCGCAGACTCCGCGAGAAGCGGGGCGAGGGAGGCGCAGACCCGGCAGAAGCAGGGCGAGGGAGGCGCAGACCCGCGAAGCAGGCGAGGGAGGCGCATCCGCGAGAAGCAGGGCGAGGAGGCGACCCGCGAGAAGCAGGGTGAGGGAGGCGACACCCGTGAAAAGCAGGGCGAGGGAGGCGCAGACCGGCAGAAGCAGGGCGAGGAGGCGCAGACCCGCGAGAAGCAGGGCAGGGAGGCCAGACCCGCGAAGCAGGGCGCAGGAGGCGAGACCCGCGAGAAGGTGGGCGAGGGAGGCGAGACCCGCGAGAAGCAGGGTGAGGGAGGCGCAGGACCCGCGAGAAGGTGGCGAGGAGGCGCAGACCCGCGAGAAGCAGTGGGTGAGGGAGGCGCAGACCCGCGAGAAGCAGGGCGAGGGAGGCGCAGACTCCGCGAGAAGCAGGGTGAGGGAGGCGAGACCCGCGAGAAGCAGGGCGAGGAGGCGCGAGACCCGCGGTAGCCGGGCGGCAGGGAGGCGAGACCCGCGTGGTAGCTGAGGTGAGGGAGGCGCCGACCCGCGTGAAGCAGGGTGAGGGAGGCGCCGACCCGCGTGAAGCAGGGCGAGGGAGGCGCAGACCCGCGAGAAGCCGGGCGAGGGAGGCGCAGACCCGCGAGAAGCAGGGTGAGGGAGGGAGGAGGCAAGGGAAGGCAGAAGGCAGGCAAGTAAGGCAGAGGCGGGTCAAGGTGGGAGAGGTTATTCTGTGATGCGATAGGAGGTGATATATTGAGCAGTGGGACATGGAGGATGAAGGTTGCGGCGATCACCGGCTTTGGAAGGGGCTGGCCATCTCGTCCGAGCATTGCCCGCGACCTGCGGAAGCGAAGACGCTGCCATTCAGCTGACCTCCCTTTGCTTCTCCCAGCGCACCCACTAGTGCAGCGGTACTCTGTTAGGCTGAACACACCACAACCTGAGAGCGGAGACGGGCGAGCCGGCGGTCTCCCGGAAGCCCGCGCACGCTCCAACCGGAAAGTGATGGTCGGGCATCTTTGAGCTGGAAGGATATTCCTCTGGTGCGCTTTGCGTGGCAACATGCACAAAGCACTGGGGAAGAGACGGGTGACTGCACAGAAGGGCGGGCAGAAGGCCGTGAGAAGAAGCCGGTGACCTGGCTTGCTCTGGGGGCAAATTCCAGTACTCCACAAATCGCGAGCGGGCTTTCTCCAGACGTTCTACCTGGCATCCTCTCCGCATACACACATGATGGGCGGCTCGGGTTTTTGCCGCTGCGTATGCATTGTGGCTCATAAAGTGAAGTGCTCGCAGTGAAGCACCGCACATCTGCACTCTGTGGAGCATCGAGGGTGCATACCTCCCCGCCAAGAATCTGCACGTTGTCTGGCTGCAGTAGCAACATTCCGCGCCTCACGGTGGCATCTGCGCGCGCAGACTCACCACAGACTCGAAGCACTCATATCCTCTGACGTCACACTGGTCACGCCCCGGGACAGTCAGGGCAATCGTGAAACGACCTGTGATGACTGCGTGCGTGATTCGGATAAGCCACTCACAGCAGCTGATTTGACTACTAAGAATGCAAATGAATCTGCAACAAATCTTGCAGATCGCCTTTTCAGATTCCTCCCTTTTGCACCTTCAGAGGAACCTGAAAAGGCGTGCAGATCAGTCGACGCGTGGTTGTGCTGCAGCATATATGCACACGCACATAAGCCCTTGGGCAAAGCGCGCCAACACCGACAGTCGTGTGCCCAACAGCACATTCTTGGCGGTAATGAGATGCTACAGAAATGGAGGGTCATCTCATGGATACAAGCTACAATCATGCCTCTACACAAATATACACCCCTTTACTTCGCAGCACAACGTACAAAGGCCTGCCAATTCACAAGCACACAGTGCAAGACCCAAGCAAAAGTGAGCTGTCCCACCGGTGATGGCGATCTTGAGGCCCGCGGGGGAGTGGATGTGCAGCGCTGTGATATAGCGGTACTCAAGGGCCTGCACGCGAGCCACTGCGCCGCAGCCGCCAACCATGCGCCTTCATGTAAGCTGCGAGTCGCCAACAGGGTTGTGCGACAGTGACAGAAATGAGATATGGAGCAGATTTAAGTTTGGAAACGTCAACGGAGCGCACTTGCAGCATAATTCGGCGCTTTCAAACCGGTGTGGGTGTGCATGCAGAAGTGCCAGAGAACTCGATAAACGCAGTTTGAGGCCTGTGAGATTGAGCCCAAAGAAGGCGACGCGCACACGTCGGAAAAGCGAGTATCGAGGTTGGGAAGCACCTCCATCGGTCAGACTCAGCTTTAGGCAACGGGTGTTGGAATTAGTATTCTTGTACCTGTCACACCTTAACCCTGTAAGGTACGTAAAAAGATGTTCGGAAGGCATTCCTTATGGCTTGACAATGTCATGGCAGCGAAGTGAGCCGATCCAGGAAGTGAAAGAAATATGGACGGGTCGTTTGGACTTTAGTGCCATAACAAAATAGGAGTGCTACCACCGAATGTGTTTGATGAGCTTGTAACAGCGCTAGAAATTTCCGTCCAGTCCGCGCCAGCTGCACATAAGTGCTGTTACCTTTCCTTCGCATCCGCGCCAACGTTCACCATTTCATCCACTTGTAACACGAAACGGCCAGGAAGTTCGGTGTTGTGTAGTGCCTGGACTAGTATGCTCCGCCCGTCCTGTGTTAGTCGACTGCGTCTGGCTTGACTGTAGCACCTCTAGCACTGAAAGACATTAGGTGAATGAATCAGGAAAGCATACACGCGTAGTTCAGAAGCCGAGAGTCAACGGTAGTGTGGCGAGTTCGCGGGACCTGGAGGTTGGGCAAACTCCCGGCTCCAGCAGTGTTCATATCGCACGTCAGAAACTGCACGTAACACTGCTCAACCTGAAGCAGAAAAACAAGGGTTAAAGGCTTCCGACTTTAAAAAATCGTTCACTCCCCTTTCGCTTAAGGTGGTACATTAGAAAATCTTGAGGATCTAGAACGGTGACATAATTTGGAACACATACCTGATCTTGCAGTGACGACGTACCGAACGACGGATGGGTACTAAGAAGGTGCTCCACGCACTTGTCGTACCAGTCATTGCGCAGTTTTATTCCCAAGGCCAAGAACTCTGCACTAATGTTCGAGTGTTCCCTCATGGATACGACGGTATCACCGCCAGGCGGAGCCCTTTAGAACTCGGAAGGTGAAAGTGGCCTTCGCACTTAATAGGTGAGGTAATGCTACGAAGCCCGGAAAGTCGCTGGTGCACCTTTCATAGATTACTAACAAGAGCTCCGTTTACCAACGCAGGGTTCGCTGTTACTGAGAGCGCAGTCATGCTGCCGCTTTTCACAACCGTGATCTTGGATCTGGAAACTTTTTATGCCATAGGAATTCCTGGACGAAAGGACGACTTGGAGCAACGACAGGACGAATTGAAGTTTGCTGCTGAGCGAAGTCGTTGAGTATGGATGGAGCGAACGGGGGGAAAAGCAAATGAGCTTTTTAAATCTAGGCTCCTAAACCCTAAATTTGTTCTTTTGAGTGGCATGGCAAGGCGGACATGAATGCCATGCCATGCCATGCCATGCCATGCCTTATTAAGACCATATTAATATTTAAAAACGCGACGAATTTAATTAAAAATAAAAATACTTATATCCTTAATATTGGGATTGCTTATCCCCGGAACGTGCATGTGCAGAAAAAGCATACCAAACTTTGTCGAAAGGTACAGTAGAGACCAGTGATGACATTATATTGAATAATGTCGACATTAGCAGTAGCAGTAGTTCGATCGACACGACAGTAACATACACAGTAGTTCAACAGTATATTGGCGACATTATATAATGCTCAATAGAATGTCGGGAACATTATATTGGACATTATATAATGTGACCCTATATAATGTCGAAAATATGTTATTAAACAGTAGTTTGGGCATTATATCGATACCTTATATCGACGAAAACGGCATGCATCTCCGCATAATATGTTATGTTTATGCCAATGCGATTAGTTCAATTGGTGCATGGACATGCTATGTCTGTGCGATATAATGTCATTACTGGTGTTATATTCACTGTATTGATGACAAAAGCAGCTGCTATTTATCATATAACCATATAAATAGTCAGGCACATATGATATATCACATCTATGGCGTCCTTAGGATCATACGTCTAAAGTGAACAAGGCACTCTATGCATCGCAATGCCATCTTCTTCCTCAAGGAAGCCCGCCTCACGGAGCTCAACCTCGTGTTCAACCAGTGCCGATTCCTCATTCTTGGCCAGGCAGGGTAGAAGTCTTACCGTGGCGGGCCGGCCCGGGGCCGCAGAAGCTCGCTCCGGGCCGAAACCGGGCCGAAGGGGCTTTCGCCCCCGGGCCGCACAAAAATATGAGCCGGCCAAACTTCGGCCAAAAATATAGGCATTTTATGCCACTTTTTATCAAACCCCCATACTTAATTTCAAAATTAACGGGCGTTGTTCTTCTTTGACCGTTTTGGCCGAAAGCGGGCCAGCGGATATATAGTTTACGGGCCGTAAAGAATTTTGGAAGACTTCTACCCTGTGGCCAGGTGATCCCAATCGATCAACCGCGGGGTCCAAGTCAGCCCCTTCCAGAGCAGGCAACTTGTAGGTTGGGTCATTGGGGTAGTTCTTGTAGATGTTGACGATCTCATTGAGAGCTTCAGGTGAGAGACGTGTACGTCGTAGGCCCACAATCAAACCAGCAATGCTGAAGATCCTCTCGCACGACTCAATCAATGGATACCGAGTATGGCGCGAGCGACAGGAGCGATGAAGGGGAAGTTCTTCTCATTCAGAGACCACCAAACTAGCACACCACCAACTTTCTCGATATCCTCCAAGGAAATGCACTGACCTCGGAACTTCTTGAGTTCCGCCACCATGTCCGGCATGCAATTTGAGCCCACGCAGAAAACGAAACGTTCGAAGATTTGAAACATGAAATAGAGCGCAACGCAGGGCGCCACATATTCCGAGTCCGAGTTGCAGGATAGTAAGTAGCCACGCAGCAGCCGTAACAATTATTTTTTCACTTGAACAACCTTGCAGCTGGCTGCTCCCGTGCGGGTTCTTCCCCTCCTGCAACCCGAACTCAGAATGCCGAAGACGGCGTTGTGTGCTCTTTATGAACTAATGTGCGAACTAATGTTCGAACCACTATGGACAACATTAGTTCGAGCATTATATAATGCCCGATCAACTAATGTTCGATATAATGTTGTGAACCGTAGATTGAACATTATATATAATGACGTCGAACTAATGTCGTTTCAGATTTGTCCTATCTAATGTCACCTACATATCAATGGTCAATATAATGTGACATTATATAATGTCACATTCAATATAATGTCATCACTGGTAGAGACGCCACTCGAAAAATCGAAGTCGTCCGATTGTGAATTTTAAGGTATCAAAATGACCGTTAGATCATCCTGATGAAGAATATATATAACACCCATATGTCGGATTCCGAGGGGAAGATCTGCTGGATTTGGCACTGTGACACCCGAAATTGTCACATGTCACTTCCTATAGTAGGCTGGGTGACCGTCACCAGTAGACGGGAAACACCCGTTAGGTATTTATGTTATCTCTACTTTTATCAATCTGACTTTTACCGTTCTGATATCGTAACCCTCAACTCGGGGTTTATCTCTCCAGCTAGATATATATTACAGCGGAACTATATATCTGACAGGTTTGGCCCCACTTACGCTTTATTTAGCCACTGTGACACTGCCAACATGATTGGCTAAAGCCGGACGCTTGGGATGGAGTGAGGCGCTCCGCCGCGTGAGAGTGCCGGCAGTCACGGGTATGGCCTAAGTTTTGTGGGTTGATTTACGGCGCGTTGTAGGCCTTTGAGGTCATTTTTTTTCTTACGGGACTTAACGTTGGACTGGTTTACGTCTTCTGGTCTTAGGGCTCTATAAATAGTGATGGGATTTTTCACTGTTTGAGATGGGTCGAGCGTAATCCATCGCGGCGAAAATGGTATCCGCGACGGGACTCGAACCCATGACCTCCTGATTGAATCACAGTCGCTCTACCAACTGAGCTACGCGGGTTGATGATGACATCGACCCGCATTCAGTGGTACTCATTCAGTTTCTGATATAATTACGGATCGCGATTCGGCAGCTTCGATGACGCACCAACATCTGATGACTGCTCGCGATCCCTAACATATCTCCCCACTTGAAATCAGATCGTCACCTGACGATTCGTGTTCCAGTTCGTATCACAGTTCGGTCGATGTGATGACGTGGCAGCTTATTATGAGCCGAATTGCAGTTCTTGGGATGCAGCCCATCGCACCGAAGGTGCATCGCAGTTCTTGGGATGCAGCCCGAATCCACGTCATCAGCGCGGGTCACATCGTGCCCATGCATACGCGATCGTAGCGCAGGTCACATCACCGTGCCCGAGCATACGCGATCTTAGCGTAGGTCACATCATGTGCCTTATGCCGTTACATCTGACACCGAATCTGCGAGCCGTTACGAGAATACCAATCTTAGGGCTCTATAAATAGTGATGGGATTTTTCACTGTTTGAGATGGGTCGAGCGTAATCCATCGCGGCGAAAATGGTATCCGCGACGGGACTCGAACCCATGACCTTCTGATTGAATCACAGTCGCTCTACCAACTGAGCTACGCGGAGGATGATGACATCGACCCGCATTCAGTGGTACTCATTCAGTTTCTGATATAATTACGGATCGCGATTCGGCAGCTTCGATGACGCACCAACATCTGATGACTGCTCGCGATCCCTAACATCTGGTTGGTTACCGCACCGTTGCGTATCGGCCGCCTTTACCACACGACTTCCCGGAATTCTTGATCTCTCACGGCAGTTGTATCGGCGACCCACCACATTTCTTGGCCGCCCCCGACTTCCGCATTTTCACGTCTCTTTGCCTCACTCCGTCCCTCTAGTCTATCTCATCATGGTCGCTTCCACTAGATCCACCGCTAGCATGGCGAATCGCCGGCGTGCGTTGTCCACGATTTTTGATTCCACTGTTGCCAGACATGCGAACACTCCCGGCGACGCCGCCGGCGGCACAGCCAGCTACTAATTCGGCAGGAGCTGCGTTCCAGGCTTCAGTGCGTACCCTTCAGAGGGAGCACTTTGACATGAAGATCGCCAAGTCCGTCCGTCAGAAGTTGTTCGAGAACAAGGATGGCAGATTTTCCGGGACGGAGTCCCACGCGTCGGCACTCTTCGCGAAGATGGTCTCTGCACTGCAGACGGCCTTCGTGACCGAAGACCTTGGGTTTGCTCCGCTTTTCGTGCTCGACGACGCGACCCTGGCCATCCGCGTGGAGGCCAACAATTTGTTGTACTCCACACTCGAGTTGATGGTCGACCCCATGTCGCCCGCGGCGGACTGGATGGATTCGTCCCACACCAGCTTCCCGGCTGACGGTAAGCGCGTTCTTCTCGAAATCGCCCGCCGGATGATTCCAGCGGGTGACCCCTTTCAGGGTCAAGCGGACATGTTGAGCATCCGCATCTCTGCGGGCGTGGACCCGCATGACAAGAACGGGGACTTCAACGCCGCTCTGAAGGCTGCGAGGACGCGAGCCACACTCCTGGACGAGGACGTGAAGGCGCTGTTCATCAAGGCACTCGACACCGCCTTCTACCAACCGGTGGTGTCCCGGTTGCTTCTCCACGATCAACGAGCCGCTCACAATAATAATAATACATTTACGCTAGCAAAGGGGACAAAGTCCTGAGAGTGCGGTATCCCTGCAAAGCAGGCTAGTGAAAACACCAGGGGCTACTCCCTCTGCTATAGCGCGCCCATAAAAGGGCTCAGCCCGATTTTCAGCAGGGTGACATCTAGAGAAAAAGCTAAGTGCTAGGCAATAAAAAACTCTAGAAGATGGAGAAGCGAAGCAGCCATGGCCGGGTGAGTGGAGGGGTGGCTGAATCTGAGCGGTGGGGAGGGAAGTCGAAGAATTAAGGGGGTTATTGGAGACGTCGAGAAGGTGGCCGGGAGGGTGGGCGGGGGAGAGGGGGGGGTGGCGGGGGGAGGGGAGGGGGGGGACGGCCCCTCCCCTTGGGGAGACGAAACCATCTTTTATTGCAAGACTTTTGAAAATTATTGCAGGAGGGTTTGAAGAAAGTCGTTTGACTGTTGCACGGCTTCTGTTTCCGTCATGGTTTCACTGCTCGAGATGTCAACTGTATGCGGGTCAGTATTTAAGGTGGTGGTGGTGTTTAACAGAAACACGTCTCGCCTATTTTTGGTGTGTTGCCTACAGATTCTTGAAAGTTTTTTAACCCTTAAACCGTTTCCTGGGTCATATATGACCCAAGGGTACCTAAAATTGATTTATGAAGCCGTCTAAAATCCAAAAATGCTTTTGAAAACAGTTTTGAAAAGGTCCCAACTTATGCGCATCAAACTGCGTGCCTAATGTCTCTCAAAACTGTCGCATGCTTCCAAGATCAAACGATGAAGAGTGTGAAAATCGTTTGACGCAACACACGGTTATGGTTTGCGCGTATAAATACGCATGTTCAACCCTATTTAGGTCACGTTACATCTTCAACACATAGCTAGGCGTTATGCAAAACATGCTAGGGTCATGATTAGGGTTTACATGGGGCAGTGGATACGCATTCAGCGCCGCAATGCGTGAGATATACATTCATTGGTGACATCTCATTTTCACTCGATGCTCAATTTTGAACAATGCAGTGCGATGCGCCTTTGAAATACGTTTCAAGTGGTATGCTCAAAACGCAAATCGGCCTTCGTATGCGGCGGATATATGGAAAACACTGACTTCAACCAAAACCAAAAATAGTTATGACGGTTTAGGGGTTAACGGTGCTTATGAAGGGCTTGGAATTTGCGTTGGTGATTGTCGTGTCGTGGTGACCACCATAATAAGGCTCAATATCACTCTGATGAGAAGGAGGGTCTTGAGTGGGCCATGGGCAAAGCGAAGAAGGAAGTACTTTGGCGCTTTCGTTCAGAACTTCATCCCAAATACCAGGGCTGACTCCTGTGTATTCTAGCCTCTTCTTCGTGACTCTGGACTTAGGAAGGGCGTTGAGGAACCATCTGGCAATATTTTTCTGTGTAGGCCTCCAGTCAAAGACTGGTTGAGTATCACTGGGTGCACTGTCTATAGCTATGATAACAGCATCCGAAAAGTCATCCTTATAGCATCCACCACCTGGAAGAACGTAGGGGTCATCACCCGTCCAATAGCCATGTGGGATAAATGGAATAGTGTTATGCGGGAATCTGAAAACAAGTTTAAAACCTTTGTCGAACCATCTCTTTTGGTTTTTGGGAGACAGCGGAAGAATCCATCTTCCTGAAAATCCGGGGACGGTGTTGGCCGCTTTATGTCCCATTTCCAAGGTAGTCATAACCGCCGAAGATTTGCCCTTATCTTTCCCATCAAAGGGGGGATTTCCATAAACGATTCTGCCAATGCCTGTTATCGGGTCCACGTAGGCATCCCAAGCGAGACCATCAAAGCCAATTTTCCCATGATGGCAGAAGGGCCTGAGGGCTTTTTTTATTCTTGTGGTGGGTATGCATCTTCTCGAGTGAATTCTAGGGTGGGCATTTAGTGGGTTGGAGAAAAGTTCACAACCGTTTTTGTCAAGGTTTCTGTCATCCACCAAAATATCTAAGAGGCTTCTTCTGATTGCGTAGCAGTTTTTAGGATCTCCCGATTCAAACTTACATGCATTGAGTGCTTCATGACCTCCTCACATCACACACACACTCCACAGTGGACGGACGGACAGTGGACGGACGGACGGACCAAACATTCTTAACATTCTAAGATTTCGCAAATTAGGGCTCCCATACTTAAGCCCATACTTAAGGAGTGTAACGCGTCGCCCCGCGTCGACGCCTGCGTTTTCCCGTACTTGAGATAATTGAAAAAAAAAATCTTCATACTTAAGGAATCCATTCATATTTTTTGGGTATTCACGGATGATGCCCTGCGCGACAGTCCGAAAGGTGTGGCGTGCCTGGTCCCCTTCCCGACGGTTCCGACAATCGTGCACGATTGTCACAACCGTCCCAATATTCTGAATGCTTTGTTCTTAGATATCTACACTGAACCCATGTCTATATAGAGTATTATTTTCATAAAATAATTCATTTCTCATGGTACCTTAGGATACCATGCCGACTTCCCTGCGATACGGTAACCATGCTTTGGATGTCCCGCATACGGTGCCAATATCTCTTCCGTTATTACATGCCTTATTGTTTCCAACCCTTACCGATACCCCGATGCTTCTTCACATGCGCAGCACAGAAGACGTGCAAACTGTCGAGCTCGGTACCGTGTTCCCTGATGGAGCTGTCGTACTGGTGATCGGTGGTGTCAGTTCAACCCCCGGATCTAGTGACGTGAAGACCGGTGGTGTGAATGCCGAAACAGCCACACACGAATCTTCCCAAGCATCAGCTTCTCCGCCTCGCCCTCAAATAAAGCAAGAAAATTTGGTTTTGACTTAACCGAATCGCCTCCACCTCCAAAAGACTCGTATGAATCTACGAAATCCTCCAGCGCGGGAGAAGAGCCAAAGCTCAAGCACAAGGTCAAATCCGAATATACAGCATATATATGCTGGACCAGCTATTCCGATAGATTTTTCTCAGCATGTTGATTTGTCCCAAGACGTAGCGCCAGGTCAGCCTGACGAGCTTGTCGACGAACTGCCAGTACCTCTACTTCCGGGGGTAGTTTACAAGCCACGTGCTGGACATTTCTCTCCTTGGAGAGATTTCTTAAAATACGATCCGCAGACCTGGATGCGTTCTGGGAACAAAAGGCGTCTCAGAGGCCGTCTTACTAGAACTACTCGATGTGGTGGGGCTTTATCCTGCGAGAACGATGCATGTGTAGTGTTTCGTAAAACGGGTGACCGTAACCGTTTCCAATTCACCGGTACCTTTAAGAACCGCAATCTGGCGTGCGCCCTTTGCAACGCTGCGCCTACTCATTCCGGCAATTGTCCGTTTGAAGTAACCATCCAAGAAGACTCCGATTGGAACATCCTCCAGCTGTCTACTAGCTCCCTTGGACACAACCATTCCGTGTTGTCCACCGACAACTCCAGCGTGGGTGAGCTAAAAGCAGCTAAGACTAGGGCTGAGGAGGTTCTAAACACTGGTGGAGTTCGAAACGTGTGCCAGGTGAAAAGGACTTTACTCGCGGAAACCGTCTTTCCAAAAGATTCTTCTTTTGACCCTAGCCAGCTACCAGACATCGCGAGGAAAATGAACGTGATTGATAAGGCAGTGGACCAGAATCTCGTG
>LGRX02034837.1:0-41132 GCA_001247695.2 Cymbomonas tetramitiformis | reverse complement strand
CTTTGGGCCGTTATGTTCGAGAAAGGGGGGGGGGCTTTCGGCCTTTTCGCGGGAAAAAGGCGGGGTGGGGTGTGGGCTTTAGGCTTGAGGTCCAAACCCCCAATGTATTTACCGGGCATTTTCTTTTTAATTCGTCGACGTCCTATTAAACAAGGAAGAACTTAGAGCTATATTTTCCACCATGGCGAGTTGGCGACGCGGCGGGTTTTTCTCAACGTTGGGCAAGCGGAATTCGCCAAGCAGCTTGTTACCAAGGCTTCACGTGAGTGCCTCATCAAATTACTTGTTCCCCATAGTGAGCCCGTTCTTGTTTTTTTGAATGGTAACCCAATTGCACTGTGCTTTTATCAAACAGCGCAGTCAGCATTTTTCGCGACCGCAATAGAGATCCACCCGTGTTTGAGATATCTTATCATTGATTTGGATATGAAGTAATGAAGCATTGAATATATATATATATATACATATGAAGCACTGGTTGGTGGGCAAGCGCCCGAGACACACACAACCTCCATGCCGTATAGGTGCGAGTTTGTAAATGATGTCTCCAATGCTTTTAGTTGTTGTTTGCATATGTAAGCGTAAATGTGCATCAAGCATTATGTCAATCCTATTACTTTATAGCAATTTCAACCAAAATTGGTGTGTATGTAAAGTCTACAGGAATAAGTGTTTCAGCATGCCGGAGTAGAGCATTACACGTATGTACCCGTGTGTAAGTATCACATTCCTCCCGCGTCGTCGTCATGCGGAAAGATGCATATCGACGTATGTGGATGTAGCGCCATCAAGATTATTACGCACAACAAATATATTAACCTTGAATGTCCCATGGTTGCGGTTAGTTCCGACTTCGATAATAAAAGTGAAATGAAGTCTGCATAATTTGCGTGTCCGGAGGGGGGAGGGGGGGCTCCGGTGATCGTGTCCTCAGGGTAGGGGGGGTCGGTATGCATGGTTGTCCTCAGGGGGGGAGGGGGTTCAAGCAACGTGCCTTCCACCCCCCCCCATAGGACAAATGGAGCACGTCCTCAGCCGGTCAGCGGCGAGCTCCCCACACGTGTCCCCACTTTACCTGGTGGTGCTACGTGAGCTCGCCGCTGGCCACAGGTTTACATTCTCCACCCTCGCCCTCCGCATTGCCACGGTGTGGCAGACCGAGGGGCACCTCTCCCGCCTAGCCACTCCTCCATCTTCGGGCGCTGGTGGTGGCAAGGCACGGGCGGACGGAGCCGGTGGTGCTACGTTCAATTCCGTACGCACACGCGGCGCCATCGTCAAGCCCGTCGGAGATTGGAAGCCGGCCCAGAACCCCCGCGTCCCCCACTTGATGTGGGAAGGGGTCGGCTACCCTTGCGTCTCGTGCTTCCGTATTTGGGGCGTCACCGATGGACACCTCGCCACAGAGGGGGTGTGCCCCTACGCGTGCGCCGCGTCATTTGCACCTTCCAGGGCGCCACCTGATGCTCCAACGGCTCCGAAGCGCCCTACGGTCGCTGCCTGGGCTCAGCCCGCCGGTGGTGTGCCTCCTGCCGCGGCCCCTGGTCCCCCGGCGAGCCGTGGCTCACCTTCACTGCAGCATGCGGCTGGGTAGCGGGTCATTTTTGTCGCACCGATGGTCATTTTTGTCGCTGTCGCAAGAATATTCCTTTGTCGCAGGCTGCGACGAAAATGACCAAACGGTCATTTTTGTCGCAGCTTGCGACGAAAATGATAAAATGGTCATTTTTGTCGTAAAAATTTAGGAAAATTTTAAGAAAATTTTTCTTACCCGTGGTGAACAACACAGGTCGATAACGGGTCTATTGTTTCACACAGGAATTTGACACAGTTTAAACATGGCCTATTATTACAATATCTAGGCACATTCAATGCATGGACACTGAAGGATGCAAGCAGGATTGTGCTATACTCTAACATATAATATTATTACAATATTAAAGCATGTAAATGGAACGAGACAGCAAACAAAAACTACGTATCGATCAATCAATTAAAACAGTTCATCTATCCTAAAGTAAGCAATAGCAGTCTTGGAAATCGGCAAAGTTGCCTACAGCTCCTTCCAGTGCTACAGACGGCCAAAAATCGCAGAGTTCCTGCAGGCACAGATCTGTAAATAAGTACAATTTAGGATAGTCAAAACAATAGCATGCACATCGTAACAGCAACGCACGAAAATAAAAAAAGACAGCAATGTTGACGCCGAAAACGCATGCTAACCTGCAAAAAAACAGCGCGCCAGTCAGCAGAGGTGTTGGGAATCGAACCCAACCCGATAGGCAAGATGCCCAACGGGCTCCAAGCACTCCCAGCGTAAAAACAAACTCCGGAAAGGGAGGCAATGCGTCAGTCACGACAGCGCACGAGATTCTGCAAATAACTGCACGCTAAAGAGCAGAGATGGGAGTCGGCGTGCAAGATTCCCGGCGGACGGAATTCAAGCACTGCCAACGAAATCAAACCGAAATGCTTCAATACGCCGCGGAGGTCGGTTGGTCGTTGTCGGCGCCTGGTAATTACAATACAGGTTGTCGGTCGCTTAAGATTAAAGGATACTGTAGTTGTTCAAGATGTGGTGACGGTGACCTTGGGAAGATGGGACCGTGACGCGGACTGTGACGCGGACACGCGGTCGGAAAACAGTCGACTGGACTCTGGAGGGCTGCTGTACTGGATCTTCTACATCCTAGATCCTTGCGACAGTCTTGCGACACTTCTTGTGACAGCCCCAAGATTCGATTTCCGATGCGGATTTCCGATCGATCGAGCGGATTTCTGCATTTTTACTGATCGGGCGGTCTGTCGACGGTTAGATCGTTCGGTCGACAAACAGTCGACTGGAGGGCTGCTGTATCTTCGACATCCTAGCGACACAAACTAGATTCGGTTTCGGATGCGGATTTCATTTTTTTCTGATCGAGCGGTCGTTCGACGGTTTGATCCGTCGGTAAGTAAACAGTCGACGGAGGGCTGCTGTATCTTCTACATGCTTGCGACAAAATTTAGATTCGGTTTCCGAGTCAGATTTCATTTTGACTGATCTAGCGGTCGGTCGAAGGTCCGATCCGTCGGTTGACAGACAGTTGCGACAACCTGAAGTTTAAAATTTTGGATGGCGAAAATTTTTGGGGCACCTTGACACTGTTCGAACGACGATGTCGAATTCATGTCTCCATTTATTTTCTGAAAACCTGCTTTACCCCTTTAAGGGAACGAACAGAATTCACTGTTTTTTTGAGAAGATTCTGTGCGGTGGTCTCGCGACAAAAGAATATTCTGCGACAGCGACAAAAATGACCAGTGGTGCGACAAAAAGGACCAGGTACCATGCGGCTGTGGACGGCGATGGCGACGATGACCCGGCCGCATTCCCTTTCCGCCCTTTGCTCGATCGTGACGAGCCGGGGTCCATGCCCGACACCTCCGTGGACGACGGTGACGCCGATTGGCCGGCTCTCCGCTCTGTTCCGTGGATCCCACCGTTCCAGGGTGCATCGACATCCCGGTCGGCGGCAAAGCAAGACAACAGCAAAGCTCAGCAAAGACCCTTCTCCATGCCTGCACGGTTTGTGATCGATCCTCGAGGAAACTGAGCTCTTTAGATTCATCTAGCAGCAGACTTTTGGACATCTTGGGACGTGGCACATGCCGGATTGTTCGGGCCGGTTTGGCTCCTAGACCCTGCAGTGCTCCTGCCTCCTTGCCTGGTGACACCTCAACCCCACGGGGTGAGGTGGTGTCACGGGGAGCCCAATCTTGCCCACCCCACTGTAGGGGGGGGGGCACAGTGGGCCTCCTGTCTGTCCCCCCTCAGCCTGAGATGTCACCAGTGTCCGTTGTCACAGTTATCGGTGTGCTATAAAACACTCACCTAAGTATTTTATATCATCTTAGTATCCGAGAGCACCTGCCCCTGCGATACAGTTCTGCTTCCACGCATTCGGCATATATATATCCACATATATATTTCTCACTTCTTGTCATTCTGGAAAGTTCGGGGTTTTAGGCCTTTGGCGAGCATCCAGCGTCCAAAAAAGCTTTCCGTCGTTTACGGTTTACCTAAATCAAGGACGCCAGCCGCCTTGCTGTGTTGCTCACTGCCTCTTACTGTGAGATATATAGTGCCAACTATATATTGAGGTGCTGATAACACAGAATGCTTACACTTAAGATAACATAAGAAGTGAAGTTAGATTGAGTGTCGCTCGGCTAAAGCCCGAAACCCTGAACCTGTGACAGCCGTACTGTACGGAGTACTAGTACAGACAGAGGACTGTGACACACACGGGGTGTCACATCCAGCACACCACCCTCTACTATTACGGAGGAAGAGTTAGGGTGGAACAGGCAGTTTGTCAGGTGAAACAAAACACACCATCTCAAGCGGTGGAAACAAATTTCTAGTGGGGGCCTGTGCTCTTGGCCAGGGCGGTCCCAAATCTCTAGCTAGCACTGCACACTGAAGGCTGTGTGCCCGTGATACAGATCTAGTGGTGCTACTAGGCTTTTGATAGCAACTCTAGCCACCTTGAAAGTGGTCTACAGAGCAGAGTTCACAGAGATTGAAGTTGTTGTAGCTGTCAAATTGAAAGTTCAGACTGTAGATGCCGAAGCCGTCAGAGTCCAGATTGAAGACGTTGTAGAAGTCAGTCAGTCCAGTGTCCAGAAGGTCGGGGTCAGTGAAGTAGCCCACTGTGCCATTCTGATAACCAGAGCAGTCACCGTACACCACCGACGGTGGAGCAATCTCCACATCACAAAGTACAGTGGCGGTGACGGTGTCGATCATGGCGATGCTCACACACAGAAACAAAGCGGGGATAGCTGCTGCTGTGAGGAATGCGCCGATTGAAGATGTCCGTACACCACCAACCCGTGGAGCGGGTGGTGGGACGGCATCATGCAAGTCCCCGTCGTCAGACTCCGTGTCAGCCACGCTGGCCGAATCATGCGTGGAAGAAATGTACGGAGGCAGGGGGTTGAAGGATTGAAGTGCGACCTGCGGCTCGGGCTCGAAGAAGCCCAATTTTACAGACATGTTGTCCATAAAGGACTGCTCGAAGGGCGGCTCACCGTCAGCGAACGGCTTCGGGTAAATTAATGCGTCGCTCTCGGTCTCGATCGCCACCTCCGGCTCATGCTCCACGACGGCATCGCCGATCACGGAGGGTGTGGCCGAACCGAAGTGCACCATTGGAAAGTGCTGAGTGTCAGACTCAGCACCACCAGCCACCTGCTTGAGCTCGCGGAGAGCGGTGCGCGCCTCGTGCACGCGGGTAGCAAGGAGTGAGGGTTGGGTGGGCGTCAATCCCGCGTACTGTGCTCGGAGCCCCACGTCAATGTCCTCGGAGAACGTGAAGGGCTCCTCGTCCTGCCGAACCAAGGGATGATCATGTTGTGCACAGAGTCGAGCAAAGGCGGTGTCGTCCTCAGTGTCGAACGCGGTCTGGAAGGCGGACACGAGGCCGTCGGCGTCGTCGGCTTGCTCAATCACGCACTCGTCGCACTTGATGTCCGCGGTGGGGCAATTCGCGGAGTCATGCCAAAACCCCGGAGGGCAACGGACACACTCCGGAACGAAGGCTTTGGAGAGGACGTGGAAGGAGACGGAGTGCATGCCGTAGCCCTTCTTGTCGCCGTTGTGGCGTCGGACGCCCTGCGGCCAATTCCCGTCCTTGGGAAGGGGCGAAGCGGCGAAGCGGTGCTTCAAATCACGTTTCCGGCCGTGAAACTTCCCATCCACCCGACGGTTCTGGCGGTCACGCCAGGAGGAGGGTGAAAAATGCACACCTGGCTTGCCAGTAGGCTTGCCCGTAGTCGGAGCCGGCCACCTAGTCGTCGTCTCGTCGTGCGCGTCCTCGTTGGAGAGCGTCGCAAGAACCTTGTTGGCGGCGTCGATGTGGAACTGAAACTCCCGAATCAGGGCCTTCACGTCAACGTCGGACGGGTGGCCAGAATATAGGATGTTCTTGTCCGTGAGGGGCACGTGCTTCCGCTTGCCGGCGTTGGCGTCCCAAATCTCGAGGACGTGGGCGTAGATGTCCTCAAGGTCCACCTTGGCCAACTCAACGTCGAGCCGAAGCGGTGTGATGACCTTGTCGTAGAATTCGGTGTCGAGTGAAGCCAGAAGCTGTATCTTCGCCATCATCTCGTCGAGAGGTCCAGAAGGTCCGTTGCCAATAGCCGTAAGGCAGGCGTCAAAGTCCTGGATAAGTGGATCGGGGTCCTTCTCGGAGTTGAAGAAGATAGAGCAAAGCTCCTCGTAGTGCCCAAGAGGTCGGACCACGCGAGGAATCAACCTCTTGGTGACCTCGAGGAGGGCACGCTTGCCATCCTGAGGCGAAGCCCGTCCCTAGGCATCAACCCAACGCCGCGCGGGTGAATTTGGAGAGGTCAACGATGTCAAAGTCGAGAAGAGAATAGCGTTGAAGATGGCGTTGACCTCCTTCGTCGCGTCCGCTAGATCAAAAAGAGCGGCGTTGGTGGGGTCCTTCTGCTCGAACGCGCGCTGCAAGGACTTCACAATGGACGTCCATAGCGTGTTGCGGTTCGACTCATCGCCTCGGAAGGTCTCGTCCTTGGAGCCCAAGGCGTCGCGAGAGATCCTCTTGATGATGTCCACGTCCCAAGTGGAATTTTGGATGGCCGTAGCACGAGTCCGGTCCGTAGCCGTGAGGGCAACACCGGGAGAATCCGGTGTCGGCCTATAACGAGAGCCGACGTCGCGTGAAAAAATCGTGTCTAGTCTAATGCGGTTGTTGGCCCCCAAGGGAGGCGTGACGTGAGAATTTACGCTCATGTTGAGAATCCAATAGGTGGGAGCGTCGGGGTAGAGGGCCGATGTCGGAGAATACAGAAAAGCGAGGGTCGAGAGCCGTAGAACGCAGTGCCGGAACGGATAATTAAGGAAGCCGTAACTGCGAAATTGCAAGATCGTAACGCGGCGGCCAAGGAAACTCACGACAAAAATTGATCAAGTTCTAGTCGAGTGAAATCCAACGCGGACAATACAAAATAATCCCAGGTAGGCGCACGCTGCAGCGATACCAAATCAATCCGCCCGTAAACTAGCTCTCGACCGCAACTGCGAAAATCACGACATCAAAATTTGGGCCCCCAACGCCCCACCAAGCGGAGTGGCTTAGCCACTCATGCAATCAAAAGTAGTGGAAGGTGCCTGGCGCACCATAACCTGTGAGATATATAGTGCCAACTATATATTGAGGTGCTGATAACACAGAATGCTTACACTTAAGATAACATAAGAAGTGAAGTTAGATTGAGTGTCGCTCGGCTAAAGCCCGAAACCCTGAACCTGTGACAGCCGTACTGTACGGAGTACTAGTACAGACAGAGGACTGTGACACACACGGGGTGTCACATCCAGCACTTACGTAGGTTGTATTTGCAACCTCTTCTTTGGCTCACTTCGTTCTCAACGAACATGGATTTTAGCATCAATGTACACGCAGTTTTCACATTCTTGCAAACGCTTTTCATATGTTATCTCGTCGTTGAATTTTGGAGCCTGGACAACAGCGGTTTGCTGCAATTGGGCACAGTAATATTATAAGTTTGAAGATTGTTATCCATCAAAGTGTGTGAATTTAGCATGCTAATGAACATATCATAGAAGTATGTATGTTAAGGCACATATTGTGTGAAGTTTATTATCTGTAAATTGATTGCGTCAAATAATAAGTCATCTTGTTGCAGACAACATCGTGTTGAGGTGTCGTATATATCACCTTGCGGTATATCATAATTATGTCACCCGCTCACCCCAATATATGAGACTCCCCGGCGCAGTGGAAGCGTGGTGGGCCCATAACCTCACGAAAGAGGGGATATATATATATGATTGGATACATATATATATCGCGGTAAGCAGTGGACCAGAATGTCACAGGGGGCAGAGATTCACTGTGTGCTAAGATGAGATAAAATACGGAGCAGAGTGTTTTATTGAGTGACACGGTGACTGGTGACAACACAGGTCGAGAGGTGAACGCCGGGTGACCCATCGTCCCCCCCTTACAGTGGGGGGGAAAGATTGGGCTCCCCGTGACTCACCGCGCATGGCGC
This sequence comes from Cymbomonas tetramitiformis, assembly GCA_001247695.2. Classification (NCBI taxonomy): domain Eukaryota; kingdom Viridiplantae; phylum Chlorophyta; class Pyramimonadophyceae; order Pyramimonadales; family Pyramimonadaceae; genus Cymbomonas; species Cymbomonas tetramitiformis. The sequence continues at coordinate 33,044 of LGRX02034837.1, read as the reverse complement.
ACCATTGGATCTCAGCATCTCACCGCGCACCGCGCATGCGTGACACCGTTGGATACATTCTCGTTGTGCCAAGCCTCCATGTGCCCCGCTCGTCTCAAAATTTTGCAAAATTTTGAGAAAGTTTTGACCCCCATTTAGTTAATTTTTACAATAAATCAAGTCTAGCCTCTACAGCTTTGACAAGAATTTGCGCTCGTTCTATAAATATGGGGTCAGACCAAACGAACTCTCAAACTTTATATTTGTTGGATTATATTTATATAAAAGTAGCCTCACGTTAAGTATGTAATTTAATACAAAAAAAATACAATTTTCGAAAGGGAAGGGATACACGCGCCGGAACTGTCTCTTCGTATAAATTAAATTCGCTGTATAAACGAACTCTCGCTTTATACACGATTCGTGACTCGTGTCATGAAGGCGCGGTGCTTTGGACCCTCCCGTCTCCGCTCATGTACCCGTATCGATACGCAACTCGTGCATTAGCCACGCACGGGTCTTGGAGTCTGTTAAATTCCCAATTCAACCGTTCGACAATATTAATCGAACGGTTTCCCGTTGATTTGGGAAGGTTTGGGAAGTCGTCACCTCGTGAGCGGTGATCGACGCTGCCAAAATTCAAGACCAAGAATTTTGGTTTCTCGACCGAGAATCCAGAATTCTCGGTCGAGAATTCTGGATTCTTGGTCGAGAATTCTAGATTGAATGGTGTCGGCCAGCCCAGTGCCCCCCTACACCCCACCCCCCACCCCCCAATCGTGAAGCAAGCAGCCTAATCCCCTGCGGGGCTCGGCCAGCCCATACAACCGACGTTCATGACAGTGTCATCAACTTTCATTCTGGGAGGGTGACACAGTGGGCAGGCGCGAAATGCCACGGTAGGCACTGTGACACGCGAAACCTTGAACATCTCATTAAAAAATTTCATGGGGAGACAGACTTTCGCCCCCCATAAAATGGGGGTGACTGTCTCTTCCTGTTTCACCCCTCGCCGTGTAGTGTCACTTGCACCTTGCCTGCCGTCAGTTCCGTCCGATAATACAACACCTAAGTTATTTTATTATCTCATCTTAGTCTCCGTATGTCTCTGCGATTGCCCGACTGTTCTTGGAGTGCAACCTGCGTATATATATATATATATTTCAGGTTCTCCATAAGGTTATGGGCCCACCACGCTTCCACTGCGCATTGGGTCTCACAAGATGTATGTTTCCTTAGGGTTTCGCCTTTGTGCTTGCCGTAGGATGATAGGCCTGGCCTGGCAAGTTGGCATCGTGGCACCTCACACCTTCAGGGTGAGGTGGTGTCATGGGGAGACAGACTTTCGCCCCCCCCCATAAAATGGGGGTGACTGTCTCTTCCTGTGTCACCCCTCGCCGTGTAGTGTCACTTGCATCTTGCCTGCCGTCAGTTCCGACCGATAATAAAACACCTAAGTTATTTTATTATCTCATCTTAGTCTCCGTATGTCTCTGCGAGTGCCCGACAGTTCTTGGAGTACAACCTGCGTATATATATATGATATATATATTTCAGGTTCTCCATAAAAATTATCGGACGCACGTAACACACTTGGGGTCCCGAATGGTGTCTCACGCGTTGGATGCATCGCTGCGTCGTGAGTCTACCGATATGGTACAGGCGACGTTCATGACACTGTCATCAACTTTTATTCTGGGAGCTTTGCAGACTGCGTCTCATGTCACCAGCCCATACAGCCGACGTTGATGACAGTGTCATCAACTTTCATTCTGGGAGCTTTGCGGACTGCCTCTCATGTCATGTCACCAGCCAATACGGCCGACGTTCATGACAGTGTCATCAACTTTCATTCTGGGAGCTTTGCGGACTGCGTCTCATGTCACATGTGTCCTGGCGACCACGTACTGAAACGAAGGTGTGACCACGACGACCACGACACATCACACAATGTTCGTCTAGGTAAGGTCTATTGTGAGATATATTGTGCCGACAATATATCGGGTGTTCACTGAGTTCGTCTCATACGAGTGTATTCTGATTATAAAGATAAACGAATATAATGCATCTGTGACCTAGGTATCTGTCACCAAGTACTGTACGAGTATTGGTACAGTCAAACGGAGTCATGCAAGTTATGACCTTGACGGTGCACTGAATCCAGCACACCACCCTGTAACTGTACGGAGTGCTGTTCAGGGGGCAGAGAGCGGCTCACAGATAAAGTCCGAAACAACAAACAGCTAGAAGCTGGAAACTGCTAGAGGGAGGCCTGTGCTTTAGCCAGGGCGGTCCCTTTCTAAAATTGCTGCTACGATACTGCTTTCAAGCTAAGTTCCTACAGCCAATCTCAAAGCTACTCAGCCACTTTCAAAGTGGTCCACAAAGCTGCAGAGTTCACCAGAGTTGAAGAAGTTGTAAATGTCAAAGATGTGCAACCAAAACCAGAGTAGTCCAGAAGCCATAGTCTAGAACCAGAGTCCAGAAGCCAGAGTCCAGAACCAGAAGCCAGAACCAGAACCAGATTTGTAGAACAAATTAAGGAATCCAGAAATGTGAAAACCCGAGTCCACGTCTGCCGAGACCACAAGAGTAAAAGGAAAGCCGAAAACAGAAGTGCACGGCAAGGCAGGCAAACTGTCGGCAGTCACCCCAGTGGGATGTACTGCTGCGGTGAAGTCAGCGGCTCGATCGAGCACCACCGAACCCTGAACCGCTGAGACACATGCAATGCACATGAGGGCGGGTAGAGCAAGGGATGCAAAAGAGAAGACTCTCGGCAAAGTTGCCACACCGACACGTGACCGTGCAGCCGGTGGGGCCGAGGGAATCTCGTCTTCGTGGTGAGAATAACCGTCGGAGCTGTCGTCATCGTCGATCACGGAAAGCTCGACCGGGTGAATTGGGTCGTGAGGGGCGTCAATCGAACACAAATTAAGAGAGGTGTCCTCGCATGCCGGTAAGACCTGGTCCATAAAAGTGACCCGGAGTGGCTCCTCGAAAGGAGACCCGTGGGCAGCTGGGTCCGATGGCAAAAAGGGTAAAGCCTAGTGTCGATCTCGTGATTGGCAGGTGGTGGCACATCGCACAGCACCTGCGGCACAGACAAAGTGCCAAGGTGTAGTGAGGGCTACACACCGGACGTGGCAGCACCGCCGACCTGTGCAGCCGTAGCCGCAGACCGCAGGGAGTCCAACACACTACGTGCGTCGGCAAGGACACTACCCATGCCGGTGTCCGAGGCACCACGGCTCAAGCCCGCGTAGTGAGCACGCAACCCCACATCGTGCTCCACCGGGTAGGTGAAGGGGTCTGGGTCGTCACGCACCAGCGGCTGGTCGTGCTGGTGGCACAGGCGAGCAAATTCCTTGTCGTCCTCGTCGTCGAATGCGGTTTGAAAGGCGGAAACGACCTCGTCCAAGTCCATGGCGGCATCTCGTAGTCCCACATCACAAGAGCCACACACTTCCGGGCAACGTGCCGTGTCGTGAAAGTGTCCAGGGCAGAGGGGGCACTCCTGTACGAAGGCCGAAGATGCAGAGTGGAAAGAAATGCACCGTGCCGCTTGCCTGGCATGCGTTTGTGACCAATTCCCGCCCTTCGGGAGTGGGTAGGCCGCGAAGCGTTGCTTCAATCCACCTCGACGGTCACGGCCATGAAACTTACCGTCGGCAGGGAAGATATCTTCCGTTGAGCTGGTACGGCCCCAAATCAAATTTTCTTTCGGCCCGCCTTCGGTCCGCCCGGTCCGAACTACAAAATGCCGAAAATTTTAATCTTGAGTATGGGAAAATGCAAAAATCGCAAAATTATCATCAAACTTCTAGCAGTTTGCGCCAAATTGGTTCGGCCCCTAAGCAATTTCTCTTTCGGCCCCTCTTCGGCCCGGGCATCATTTTGGCGACTCAGTTCGGCCCGGGGCCGGCCAATCGGGGTAAGATATCTTCCCTGACCGTCGGATCGACGGTTTCGTTCGTCGCGCCATTTCGACGGCGGAAACTTGACACCACCGCCCCCATGCCGACGGGGAAAATCATCCCGTGGCGGTGGTGTGTCGCGTGCAATCTCGCGCTCGTCATGACGGAGGGAGGCAATAAGAGTAGATGCCTATTACCCGCAGCTTAAGGTGGCTTAAGCCATCTTAACTTAAAGGGCTCTTTGGGGCTTCTTCGGCGGTGCTTTCAAAATTTGGAGACCAATGTCGTCAAGATCTCGAGCTGCTCTTTCTGCAGTGTCTTATCAAAAGTTTGATCTGAGTTCATCTTGACCCTCAAAATCTCGGTTGAAGTAGGGTGAGTATTTCCCAATTTTCCTTAAGATGGCTTAAGCCACCTTAAGCTAATTAGCTCACCGGGGGCTTCCTCTAAGCCGCTTTCAAAATTTGGAGACCTATGTTGTCAAGATCTCGAGCTGCTCTTTCTGCAGTGTCTTGCCAAAAGTTTGATCCGAGGTCATCTTGACCCTCAAAATCTCGGTTGAAGTAGCATGGGTATGCAAAACCGGGAAAATCGCTCAAATTTTACTAAATGTTGCACCCTCTTGGATACTTCCCAAAATTGCTCACCGGGAACTTGGGCTCGCCTAATAGTGCACATAGTGTCTAAAAGAAGACAATGTCGCCGTCATTTTGAGCTAAAGAAATCTAGCTTCCGGTACCGATAGCTCCGCAATAATTGAAAACGTTAAGGTGGCTTAAGCCACCCTAAATTCTTGTTAGGGTGGCTTAAGCCACCCGAAGGGTAATAGCCATAGAGGCCTCACCTACCAAACGAGCAAACTCCTCGAGGAAGTCCGCGATGTCGCGCTGCTCCCCACCTGCGTACGCTAGACCGACAGGCGCGTGCGCCGGGACAGGAGCGGCTGCCTTGGGGCGGGTGGTGCCATTAGGGTTCGCACACCACCACACCTCGAGAATGCGAGTGTACATCTCTTCGATACCCACCTTCGCCAACTCAGTGTCAAGGCGAAGGGGGGTAATTACCTCGCGGTAAAAGTCCGGATCTAGTGCCGCCAGAAGCTGCCTGTTGGCGGCCTTCTCTTCCAGAGAGCCGGCTCCACTAGCCGCAATCGCCTTAAGGCACTCATCAAATTGCGCCACTAAGGGCTCTGGGTCGTCAGAGGACCCAAAAGAAATCCCTAAGAGCTCCTCATGGTGGCGGAGCGGCCGATGCCCAGGAGGCAGAAGCCTCTTGGTGACCTCAAGGAGGGCGCGCTTACCGTCGTGCGGAGAAATCCGAGCCGAAGCATCCACCCACCTTCGAGCTGGAGAGTGTGGCGTCGTCAAAAAAGAAACCAACGCACGAAGTAAAATGTCGTTGAAGATCGGGTGAACCTCCTTGGTGACGTCCACGAGGTCAAAAATGTCCTCGTTGGCGGTGTCCTTGTTGACAAACGATGACTCCAATCCAGTAACCAAAGAATCCCACAAAAGTTGGCGATGAGGCTCGCTACCGGAAAATGAAGATTCTTTGTTACCTCCTAGGGTGTCCCTCGCAATACGCTTAACGACATCCACGTCCCAAGATGATTGTACAGTAATGCAGCGTTGCCACGAGTTTTGTCAGCGGCAGCAAGAGCGGCGTGCGCTGACTGCGGGGTGCTCCTATAGCGGAGCACCCACGTTCCTAGCGAAAGTCGAATCAAGGCGCATCCTAGCGCCTACGGCGGGGGTGTGAATTGAAGATGCAGACATCAGAATAAAATCCTATAGGAGGGGTGTTGGGGGAAAAGGCGAGGTGCGAGTTGTAAGGTGGTGAGCGACGGATCCGCAGTCACGGAGTGAGGAGGAAAGGGGGTCGAACGAAACCAACGAAGTCGAATACGCGGCGGCCAAGGAAGTGTCGACAGAGGTGATCAATCCCAGTCGTAAACAAAATCCAACGCGGACACTCGAAGAAGAGGCCGAAAGTTCCCAATCCAAAATCTCACCGTAACATACTTAGCGCAAGTCGCACGCTCTAAATTGGCCAACTCAACACCTCGCGAGGCCCCAACGCCCCGCCAGTCGGAAGTACTTAGCCAATCATGGCAAAGTCGGCAGTGAAGAAAGCGGGGTGATACCCCATAACCTGTGAGATATATTGTGCCGACAATATATCGGGTGTTCACTGAGTTCGTCTCATACAAGTGTGAACTGATTATAAAGATAAACGAACATAATGCATCTGTGACCTAGGTATCTGTCACCAAGTACTGTACGAGTACTGGTACAGTCAAATGGAGTCGTGCAAGTTATGACCTACGGTGCACTGAATCCAGCATCTATTAATGTGCCAAGTTTCATACGGAAAGGATGCGTATTTCAGATTTTGATGAAAAGGCATTGTCTCCGTAAAAAGCGCGTCACCTCACAAACAATGTTGCAGTTTTGGATATTGTGCGCCTATGACAACAAACAACATATCGAAATGTTCGTCTAGGTAAGGTCTATTCATGTGCCAAGTTTCATACGGAAACGATGCGTATTTCAGATTTCGATGAAAGGGCACGCGTGTCTCTGTAAAAAGCGCGTCAACTCACAGATAGTGTTGCAGTTTTTGATATTGCGCGCCTATGACAACAAACAACATATCGAAATGTTCGTCTAGGTAAGGTCTATTCATGTACCAAGTTTCATACGGAAACGATGCGTATTTCAGATTTTGAGGAAAGGGCATTGTCTCCGTAAAAAGCGCGTCACCTCATGGACAGAGTGGCAGTTTTTGATATTGAGCGCCTATGACAACAAACAACATATGGAAATGTTCGTCTAGGTAAGGTCTATTCATGTGCCGTTTCATACGAAACGATGCGTATTTCAGATTTTTTGAGGAAAGGGCATTGCTCCACGTAAAAAGCGTCACCTCATGGATAGAGTGGCAGTTTTTGACATTGTGCGCCTATGACAACAAACAACATATCGAAATGTTCGTCTAGTTAAGGACTATTCATGTGCCAAGTTTCATACGGAAATGATGCGTATTTCAGATTTCGATGAAAGGGCACGTTGTCTCTGTAAAAAGCGCGCCACCTCACAGATAGTGTTGCAGTTTTTGATATTGTGCGCCTATGACAACAAACAACACATCGAAATGTTCGTCTAGGTAAGGACTATTCATGTGTCAAGTTTCATACCGAAAGGATGCGTATTTCAGATTTTGATGAAAGGGCATTGTCTCTGTAAAAAGCGCGTCGCCTCACAGATAGTGTTGCAGTTTTTTTATATTGCGCGCCTATGACAACAAACAACATATCATTCTATTCGTCTAGGTAAGGTCTTAGCCCCTATGGAGCGGATGGAATGTTTTGCCAAAAGCACTAGTTTCACAAATGCGCCGTTTTCACGGTATATGGTACCTTGGTATGTGTGGGTGATTCGTTACATGTTCCATAACTCCTATAAAGTGATTTTGATCTATAAAATACATGATCGCATTATATATACAACGATATATCGGTGATATACAAGCCAAAAAACACGTTTTCCAGGAACCAAAAGTGTCAAGAATCAGTTCTCACAACCGCTTATTCGAGTATTAGGTCGCCCCTCGACCATAAAACAATCGCCTTTACTAATGCCTTGAAATTGGTAATGGTGACTGTAGTTAAACGCACCAATACATCGAAATATTCGAGCAATAAGGTGAAAAAAACACCAAAAAACAACGAACAAACATCATTTGTCAAATGTTTTCCATACTTAAGGCCATATTGTGTGTTTTCGGGGGGAAATCGACTGTTGGGAAAGTACGTATTGCCCATATGAGGTGCATGGTCATTTTACATGATAGTGGTCACTGAACCAACAAATCCTTGTCGATGAATGGCATCTACACCTCGATTTTGTACACTTCAAGATACTTTTGACCCAAATTTCATGCCTAGAAATAAGCAACTTTGGGGATTTCACTACAACAAAATTGCCCTTGGGTGAGATATATATACTAAGTATATGTGTAGAATAAATTGTTGAGCATTAGATATACCTATTTTGTGTGCAAAGCTTATATGGCCGATTCCGACAAGTGCTATCGGGCTGAGAAATGAATCCAAGCTTAGAGTTTGAAGTAGTTGTACCGTATACGGCACAAACCGCTCCATAGGGGTTAAACAAGAAGTTAATAAGCTCACACGCTAAGGTGCGAGTGAGTCTTTACAAATCAAATGTGCATAATTATTACAAACTAGTCAAAAGCACATTTCTATAATACTTGTGCAAGTTCCCCCCACCTATACCTATTACACATTCCTCGCTGAAGCACAAATTGCATCATCTATCCGATCTTCACGTACAAATCCCCACATGCAACTGCTAAGTTCAGTTTCCTCTCGTGTGGTAGGATGCAGAAAAACAGGAGAGCATCCTTTGGCTGAATAAGTAAAACAAACATTTGAGTGATCATTCTTGGAGCGGTGAAGGGGGAATCCCTTGCGCTTCTTTTCATATTCACGCATTTGTCGCTTCCGTTTTTCTTTGTTAGCTTCGTAATTTTCCTTGGCTTTCAACGTGCGCTTTTCCTTGTTTTGAATGTAATTCAACCGCATTTTTTCTTGTCTGCGAAGTCTGTCGTCCACGTGATTAAGTGTTTTTTTTTTTCCTTCCTTTGCTGAGCGCGAATCTCTTGCTCCTCAAAATATGCTCGCTTTCGAGACAACTCATTTTGGAACTGCATCTCCCGTAAACTTTTGGCATGCTCTTCCTGCTTGAGCGGCATGCGCATAGATTCTGCCGCTTCTTTCCTAAGCACCTCATGGTCCTCCTCACTCATAGAGGCATTCAAACGGCCTGGACACTCAAAGTCATCTGGCAAATCCTGATATTTACCGCCAGGTTTGAAGTCTTCTGGCAAGATTGGCACCGTTGCTCCTTGTCTATTGGGCGCACCTTACGGTGGGTTTACCCACCGTAAGAGACATTCGAAAACTGCATCGTTAGAGCTAGCATATTGTGCCAACTTGGGCAAACCCATGCTTTTCGACACACCTTGGGGGTTATATTAGTGCGTGGACTTGAAAAAAGTACTTTGCATACTGTATAGATGCGTCTAATATGCGTGCTAATACCAAGGGGTCAAGCGAAAAAACACCTCAAATCCTTACGGTGGGTTACCCAATTATTGCATCTTTGGGTAGATTTTGAACATGCCCATCACATTCGGAATGTACCTATCACAATATTTTCATGAACTATGGCCCATAACAAATGTTTCTTATACTTGGCGCCATTCGATATATCGAATATATCACTCTACACAAGTAACTTAAGAAAGAAAAAAAAACAAAAGAAAAAACATTTGCAATTTCAATGTTTTTCCATACTTAAGGGCAAAAATGACGATATTTTGTCTATACGGGGATATATATGCATGTTTCTCGCGAAGTATTGACTCAAGGTGGTAAAAATAGATCAAACTTCACGAAATACACCCATGCGCACATTGGCATCGTGGATGAAACGTAGAAATCGGGCCACGTTTGTGTGCATTTGGGATCACGGCACCGAACGTGCCATCGGAGGTATATTGGGATGGATACCGCGGATATATCCGATCACAAGTACATGTCATTCGGCTTTGTCCAGCTAAACATGAATGTCTAGTTGTGAAATCACATATGATCGACCATATTTGAGGCCATTCGATGTGCATTATGGTGTTAACAAACTACGCTATGGTTAACCCACCGTAAGGTGTTCGTACGGTGGGTTACCCCACCTTGAGCCCAATAGACATCCTGCTTGTGCTCCTGCTACCTCCCATAGCATGTAATTAACTCCACGCATATAACCTACAAAGCGGTTCTCTTCAATTATCACGCAATAGGTGCGTGACTTGTTTTGTGTGTCAAAGACTTGGTTCGAGCATTATGGGTGAGAGTGAAACTCACGTTGAAACAACTGCCAATGCTATACCGTTTTCTTGCTAGAAAGTGCATGGCGCTATTTGGCGTAGGCTGCCCACGCTTCCCCTCCCCGTTGTACCCCCGCTCGAAAACGGAGTCCGGGGCGGGGGCGGGGGTGAAAGAACGAATATGGTGCATTTCATCAAGGCATGGAATCAATTGTTTGATATTCTGATACCATCAATATATCAGAATATCATAATCAATTGATGCCTATTTGATGCACAATCAGAATATTACAATCGACTGATACCCACCTCCGAGAATCACAATCGATTGATGCGTAATCCAAATTATCACCATCGATCGATTCTCGATTTGCATTATCACAATCGATTGATCGTGACCGTGGGACATATCAGAATCGATTGATATTTGCATGTGACACACAACCACACATCGATATGTAGTATATAACTCCCTAACCGATCCTTCACTCCTGAATTTTAGGCTTTTCATTCGTCGCTAATTTGGCTTCGCTGAAGTGTGTTTGAGATGAACCAATAAACATGTAAATGACGCCCATCCTCAGATTGGAGGGGGGTGTGTTGGAGGCTCTCGACTCGATTTGGTGGCATTCAAAAATCAAAATTTCTGGCCACGACCTGGACATCACTTTACAGTTCGACTATTGACTTCCCGTGTACGCCGTGTGAATCAAGATGGGTAAACGTGGACGCGGAAGTAAGCCTAACCATGTGAAACTGGTCGCCCAATGGAAAGGCCCCATCAAACGGACGCAGCAAACCCCTTTCGATCTTGTTGGCAGTGATGATATCGTTTACACGGTGCGAGAGATTAAGGCAGAGCGGGTGGCAAAAGGACCACGTAGTCCCTTCATAGATACTTATTAGATAGTAAATAGCAATTGTTGAAATACATAGCCTGCAATATCACGGTGTAGCAATTCTTGGGTATCATATCAATTGATATAGCCTCGGTAGAAATCACAATCAATTGATGTGCATTTGCTAGAATTACAATCAATTGATAGTTTAATGTTACAATCACAATCAATCGATAGCTGCCTTCTTTTATCACAATTTATTGATAGGATAATTTAGAATATCACTATTAATCAATGAAAATTTTGGAATAATAAAAAACCATCGATGCGGTTTGTTCCAACTGATTCCATGCCTTGCATTTCATACGAATCAGCTATGTCGCTATTTGAAAAATTTTGCCTGCGGCGCATGTCGGATCACTCGTAATACTACGAAAGACCCCACGGTACGCTGCGCGTGTCGTGGGACCCGCCGCCGCCGCGCGTGTTGGGACCCGCCGCGCGCGTTGGCCCCCGCCGCGCGTGTTGGGACCCGCCGCGCGTGTTGGCCCCCGCCGCGCGTGTTGGGACCTGCCGCGCGTGTTGGCCCCCGCCGCGCGTGTTGGGACCCGCCGCGCGTGTTGGCCCCCGCCCCGCCGCGCGTGTTGGCCCCCGCCGCGCGTGTTGGGACCCGCCGCGCGTGTTGGCCCCCGCCGCGCGTGTTGGGACCCGCCGCGCGTGTTGGCCCCCGCCGCGCGTGTTGGGAACCGCCACGCGTGTTGGCCCCCGCCGCGCGTGTTGGGACCCGCCGCGCGTGTTGGCCCCCGCCGCGCGTGTTGGGACCCGCCGCGCGTGTTGGCCCCCGCCGCGCGTGCTGGGACCCGCCGCGCGTGTTGGCCCCCGCCGCGCGTGTTGGGACCCGCCGCGCGTGTTGGCCCCCGCCGCGCGTGTTGGGACCCGCCGCGCGTGTTGGCCCCCGCCGCGCGTGTTGGGACCCGCCGCGCGTGTTGGCCCCCGCCGCGCGTGCTGGGACCCGCCGCGCGTGTTGGCCCCCGCCGCGCGTGTTGGGACCCGCCGCGCGTGTTGGCCCCCGCCGCGCGTGTTGGGACCCGCCGCGCGTGTTGGCCCCCGCCGCGCGTGTTGGCTCTGCCGGGGGGGGGGATAGGATCCGACCCCCCAAGGCAAAATATCGAGGTCTAGGGGGGGGGTCCAACCCCCCAGACCCGAAAACAACAGTCGGGGGTATTTCAATGTGATGTACGCCCTTCGCCCCTGTCAGCGTGGGCACTGTACCTGCGGACACTTCCTTTCGAGCAGCTTCTAGTCGTGCATACATCGCGAACGCATACAATGTACGCCTGCGGAATAGATAGAGCATGAACTTGAATATATAAAATCAACATGCATGACATTTGCTGAAATGAGCTCACAATACGATCTCGTCACACTAACGATCTCGTCACACTGCAAGTGTTACCCGTCGCGCTCATGCGACACGCGAATTTTGAGAATCGGGTGTATACAACGAAAACACAACACAATCGTACCTTGCATATAGTTGCACTTTTCAGATCTTTCGCCGTTGAACAAGCCACAAGACCGTGTCTGTGTGTGAACAGCAGCAACAGCAAGCAGAACGTGTCGGTCCAATGATACAGTAGTGAACTCTGACCTTGAGTCTCATCGGTTTGAACTGTATCATCATCGCTTAAGTCTGTCGCTGTCGTGTGGTCTGTCAAACGGAAACCTTGTTGTAGAACATGTCATATCATCGACTGCGACTCATCAAGTCATCTACATAGTCAGTCACGAACTCACGGTTGTTCTGACTATGCACTATCGTGCGATCGGTCTCGAGCTCGCGTTGTGCTCTCTCAGAGCTCGAATGATGTGTATAAATCCAAAATCGCTGACATGGCGCTCATATGTGCACTCTCAGAGCTCCCATCTTCATCGCCCATCTTCATCGCCCATCTTCATCGCCCATACGACACATTAAACGCCGCATGGGCCCTCCGTCGGAGACGGGAGGGTACATGGAACTGTCGGAATCAATTCTACAGGATTAATTCAGATAATCAATTTATCTTCCATCAATATCGCGGATACGATTACCGTTGGCGCTGGCGTTGACTAGCTCAAGCATAAAGCGCTCGCTGCCGACATCCATTGCTCACAATTTTCTCAAAGGTCCTTCGCCTCATGGGCGGAACGGTGTCCACTGTGACTGCTGTGTGATGTGCGGGGATTGCGGAAGTGTTTAGTTGTTTTTTATTTTTCAATTCGTTTATTGCATATATGCGAAATCACGGTATTCGGTCTTAGGGCTTCGCTTGGAAGCGATATGATATATGATATATAGCGAGGCTATTATGGAACGTTAATAGCTCACGCAGCGTCTGTGTGGATATGAGTGCAGTGCTTCTTCAGAAGTGACTGCTGTAGCTCAACGCTACCTCATTTTCGCAATGCCCCGCATCTCATAGATGCCACCACAATTGGGTTGTGAACCCAAGGCATTGGTTGAACAATCAGTATCGGCTGAACGAATAAGCCATATGATACTCGCATGCTTGTTCAGAACATGCTAGAAGCGAAGATGAGTTTTCTCCGAACACTTTCGGTTCTTCAAGACTTCATCTTGCTTTGTCATCTCGATGCCACAACCTGGCCTCTCGATGACAGGTGTCACTCAAGGTGAATGAATGACAGATGGTATGACTGTACATGTCATAGTCGACCATACTGACGACTGTCTGTCATTATAATATATGACATGACACGACATGACATGACATGACATGACATGCCATGACATGACATGGTATGACATGTCTGACAGGTATGATGGTACATATGTCATCGGTCATAACCCTGACAGATCTCCCCTCTTAAGAGATTTGTGACCTCACAACGGGCATACCTTTGTATATGTCTTTGATGTCTTTGTTGTTGTTGCTGCTGCTGCTGCTGCTGGTACCAGTCTTCTTACACCGATGTGAGGCGTCCCTCATGGTGTTTTTAGGATATTGGGGGGAACTGAGCCCACTTTAAACCCTCACCTTAGGCATTTAGCCTTACAGTTCTTAGGGTGTAGCCCCCATGAATTGCGTATCGTATTTCAGAGTGACGTTTCAAGGTTCCATGAATTGCGTATCGTATTTCAGAGTGACGATTCAAGGTATCCGAGGTTTACGTTACGGATATTTTTGCGCTTGCCGTCGACGCCTTTGCGAACGATGATCGACGATTTAACGAACGATTCTCGGCCTTATATATATGACTGATCGACGAAAACCCTTGGGTACATGTTTCCACAGTTATATATAGTGCACCCAACCTTCCTCCCCTCCTGAAGCTACTATGGAGGTTCACAGGCGGCAACGGGGAGCCCGATTTTGGGGCTTGTTTTAATGCAAACGGAGTGGCCCTGCTTAACGGGATTGGACTTATAATCCTTTACCCGGTCTGCTCATCTCCTCAATATTTGGTCCGGTACGCGCGTTTTGACGAACATCTGTCGATTCAGAGTGGATTCGCCACGTACTAATGTGAAATTCGTTTTAGTTATGTGTGTCAGGCATAACTCAGGATCACAACTCCGTCCACCTCAGTATTATCCGGTAGCGCGGATTACTAGCCATAAGATCCGAATGACAAACCACGGTCTGGCAAAGGTAGCATTTAGCAGTTTTTATTTATCCACAGATATGATATCTCGCATGTGTGCGTATCTGTGCAAGGGTATGATTTTGTACAAGGCTCACTACACCTTTAGCAAGGAAGGATCAATTTCCTGCTTCTATGCAACATACACTCACGTAAGGAATTTCCTAAGGGAACCTATATATTCCTATATTTTCTAGGATCCCTTAGGATTATATAGGATTATATAGGATCCTCTAGGATTATATAGGATCCTCTAGGATCTTAACTTGAGCTTTTCAGCTCAGCGTAACAGTGGGATTATCATCTTTAAGTTCCTCTATGATCCTCTAGGATCTTAACTTGAGCTTTTCAGCTCAGCGTAACAGTGGGATTATCATCTTTAAGTTCCTCTATGATCCTCTAGGATCTTAACTTGAGCTTTTCAGCTCAGCGTAACAGTGGGATTATCATCTTTAAGTTCCTATAGGATCTTAACTTGAGCTTTTCGGCTCAGCGTAACAGTGGGATTATCATCTTTAAGTTCCTACATGAAGTTAAGCTTGCAGATAAGTTCCTACAGGAAGTTAAGCTTGCAGATAAGTTCCTACACGATGCTAAGCACGACAGATAAGTTCCTACAGGAAGCTAAGCTGGATAAATAAGTTCCTATAGGAAGGTAAGCTTGACACATAAGTTCCTACAGAAAGCTAGGCTTGACAGATAAGTTCCTACACGATGCTAAGCACGACAGATAAGTTCCTACAGAAAGCTAGGCTTGACAGATAAGTTCCTACAGGAAGTTAAGCTTGCAGATAAGTTCCTACACGATGCTAAGCACGACAGATAAGTTCCTACAGAAAGCTAGGCTTGACAGATAAGTTCCTACAGGAAGTTAAGCTTGCAGATAAGTTCCTACACGATGCTAAGCACGACAGATAAGTTCCTACAGAAAGCTAGGCTTGACAGATAAGATACTATAGGAAGTTAAGCTGGACAGATAATAAAGCTATTGCATACAAATATATTCAGTATTGCTCTTTACTAGTTGCTAGATTGTTTTGGACGTGCTTAGGCACCAAGATGGCACGCATTTGCTCCTTTTCTATGTCCACTAATAAGCACACCTTGCCAAGAATGTGCTCAAGGGGCATGCAAGTATACTCGGCGAGGGTCTGTGTTGTCAGTGTAGCAACGCTGTACCGGTTCACTTTCTCAACAAGCTGCCATGTGCGCAAGATAGCAACAGCTTCTTCTCCCCACTTGCCGGATCGTGTCACCCCAAGAAGATACAATACTTCACCGTACGTGGTCATGTCACGGCATACCACGTTGCAGTCCCTTCGGATATTGTCGGCACAAGCATCCAGGATGCGGATCTCCGGACCATACAATATCGCGCGCTCATAACGTCGGATTGAAGTGATTTCACCGGAAAAGAAGTCGGATACGGCCGACTCAGCAGCCTCGGATAGAAAGAGTGCCCCTTCACTCCAAGTCACCGCCGATTCATCTATGTGCCGCACAAGACCAACCGTGAGCCTCTCCGCGAAAATGTTGTCTTCAGCAACTGGGTAGAGTTCATCCGGCGGCACGATCCCTTGTTCACGAAGGCAGGAGATCGCTCGGAGAAGTGATTCTCGAACACAATTTTGGCGAGCCTGCAATCGCTCAGGTTCGCACGTCACCTTGTTCTCCAAAGCAGCACCAAGAGTGCCGAGAGTAGTCTCGACGTAAAGCTCCTTCCGCTCCTTCAAAGGGCCACCATGCCGCTCGGAGTCGATCATGTGGCAAGCTGCTGAATGCAGGTTTGACCTCAACTCCGATATCACACCGTTACCCTCGAAGAGTCTTGCAACTTGCAGGAGAGAACTTTGTGCCCGTTGTTGACTCTCGACATACGTCATGCCAGGATGGCAACCATACCAAACATGAAGCATAACAACATGAAGATGGTAAAAGATGTCGGCCAAAAATGTCTGCGGAATAAAGGCCTCCAGTTCAAGGAGAGGAAGGTAAACTGCGAACTGCCAGGCGGTGTCGTCATAAGTCCACTGGGACCGCGCGGATGTCAATCGTTTCGGAGGACGCGAAATGTCGGACACCACGACCATGTTCTCCACACGCTGTTCAATCTCGGACTCGTATCTCGAAGCAATGTAGACTGGGTCATCGTTGACGTGGAGAACTCTCTTTTCCGGAAATAAAAGAGCCAGAAACTTGTCGCATACCCCGTGATTGTACAAGTGAGCGACAGGGTAGTTCACACCAGCAACAGCATCAAAGTACGGCACTTTTCGAAGAAGAACGTTGAGGTACTTCATGTGGCGATCGTCTTCCTGGCGCAACGCATCAGCACGTATAGAAGCATTGGTGAACTTCTCAGCGTTGACAGCGAAGACCGACGGCAAAGAAACACCAGTGTACCCGGTGGGCAAGTCTTCCACTCGAACGGGCACTCGCTGACGCTTCCCACCCACCACAACCGCTTTTTTCAGTTGCTTCCTTTTCTCACTTCTTGCCCTCACTTGCAAGGCCCTTTCCTCTGCTGTTGTCTGGACAGCGGGTTCAGAGTATCCAGCGAACCGCACAACACCATTCACGGTATTTGCAACGAAGCGGCAGTTGAAGCAAAAACAGAACGAGCTGTGACTGCACAAAGACAGAAACTTTGCACGTGCCGGCTCATCAGCATCTAAACCCATCCAAAAAGATTTCACTGGCCGACTGTCCATCTTAGTCTGGTGTCCTACACATGCTGCACTAAGGACGTCCTTGGCAAGCAACTGCAAGTGCCCGTTCATGTTCGCAGGTTGCTTGGGCCCAGCAATAATCTGCACAACTTTCGAAAACTGGATTTGACTGGACTGTAGGGAGCTGATGTCAGTTGGCTTGTACAATATAAGTGCATGAGACCAGGACTTTTTTTTGAACGTTTCCTCCCAGTCTATTCCAAGGTTGAAAGTCTTGGTTTCTTTGGAGTCAAAGATGTCGACACCAAAATCAGACTTAATACGCCGACCAAGATTCGCGTAGTGGGGATGTGTCCAGATGGATGCACCTTGATATGGGGAAGCAGAATTATCTGGTTGTCGTCGATCGAACTGCGTGTACGCCCTCACGTAGGCTGTTTGATCGGCCAGGATGTCTTGGCACTTGTTCAAGCCAAAGTACAGGCCCCAGGCAGCAGGACGAATTTGACGGCCGTCATCCGTTGTGAAACGCCTTTCTTTGCATCTGAGACCAGTGGCAGGAATGACACACCGACATTCACACAACTCACAAGCATGGTCGTCTCCGATATGCTTGCTCCACTCCTTGCGTGGCATGGCAGGGAATAACTTTTCACAGCCAAAACCACAGGTGTGGTACTCTGTGTAATCCAGTTTGTTGAAATCCACACCGATGCTTTTCAGAAGCAAGTAAAAAGAACGAGGAAACTGGTTCCCCTCAGGAAGCTCATGTTTGTGCCGGAAGTCACACTGCTTTGTGATGTCTGCCTTAGAAACATTTCCTCGAAAGATCATGGCAATGAACGAAACAACGCTCTCAAGCAAAGTGACTCGGGCACCACTATATAGAGGCTCCAAAACTCTGGGAGCCACAGGCGTGTACTCTACCTCGTCGTCAACAATCAAGTCGGAAAATGCCGAGAGGTCCGAAGCATTGGACTCAGCGGTGTCGTAGTCGCTGCTCGCTGAGCTGGTGTCTGAGAGAGAGCCGTCATCCGGTGAGAAAGCACTGTGTTCTGAAACTGCAGCAGGACTCGAAAGGTCTGATGAAAGCTGTGCTGTAATGTCTGAAAATTCGGAGAGCTCTGAGCCGGACATAATTTTCGTGAAACTGCAGGCCGCCAACACAAATCAGTTTACAGGTCAAAGGCGAAAGTCTTCCCTTTCGGACCAACGTTCCGAACGGAAACATCGATCGATCCTAGGATCGATCATTGTAGCCAATAAAAGTTAGAATCCTATAGGATCCTATAGGATCCTGCATCCTACAACGTGATACAACCGTGATCCGATTGGCTGAATTCAATCCATTCGAATTATGGGACAGAACCTTCATCGTCCAGGATCGGTCTTCGGACGTCCGATGGCTAGCATTAGAAAATCCAACCGCATATAAGTAGGTCAACATTCCATGGTATGCGACGAGTGCAGCCGTTTCCGTCTGTAGCCGTTACCAACCATGAATTCCATTTTCATCCATCGCAAAGGTTGTCAGGATGATGAAGCTCCGACGAAAGTCAATGTCTGCACGTTGAAGTCAGGGTTAGAAGCCAAGGACGTGAGGCAGGATGTAGAGGAGACCATCAGGGCTCACTGCAATGTACAGCAGGATCTGCCACTACGAATTTCCATCAAAGTAGGTGACGGCGAATGGGTTCCTGCGTCTTTAGGGGTCGTACTGCAAGCCTTGAATGGTGAGGCGCAGGTGTCCGTAAAACATGTCCCGCCTGCCACACCGGAACCATCCACCTCGGAACCTACCACGCCGGGCGTGCACATTAAGAAAGAGACGCACCAGCAAGCGAAGGATGTTAGTAGTTCTGTCCATACTAAACGTAGTGGTGTCAAGAGGGAAACGGACGAGGGCGGGGACTCTGAAAGGAATCCAACACCGGATGAATCGTCCGGCCACAAGAAAAGGAAGCCCAACAATTACCCCCCAAGTTGCAGTTTTGTCCGCCCTCAAAAGAGAGTGCCTCAGCGTGGGGTATCGTGAGTACTTGGACGGCAACGGCCTGAAGGCTAAGTTATTTTTGAGGAAGGAGGTAAGGAATCCGCTGTGCACCGTTGTGTTCAATCCACGTTTATCGTGTTATCTTTGTACCTGCAGGATGCATGTATTTGAATGATAACACCCAACCCACTTCAAATCTCGTTTCTTATCTCTGATTTGAAGTACCCATCGCCCTTCGTTGACAGGAATATGAGGAGGTCGCACGCGCACAGAACCTCAAGATTCATCCTATGGAAAAAGCTTTCCACCGCATGCGAAAGAACGCCGAGAAAACACCGGATTCTCCTGTCTTTGAAATCGAACTGGACGATTTCTATCGCTATGCCGTTCAGGAATTCTACGCTCACAGGTAACTTTCTTTCTTTCTTTCTTTCGTTCTTCGTCTCATACTCTCTCTCATACTTTCTATGTCTCATACTGCTCTCTCGATGCATGTGGGGCCTGTGGCCTCTGCTCGAGGGACTAGGGACTCGATGCATGTGGGCCTGTGGCCTCTGCTCGAGGGACTAGGGACTCGATGCATGTGGGCCTGTGGCCTCTGCTCGAGGGACTAGGGACTCGATGCATGTGGGCCTGTGGCCTCTGCTCGAGGGACTGTTGATGCTAGCTCATATGTTTCCTTTTGTTTGTTGACTAGACGCATCATGTGCACTTAAAGTATGTTGATGACATGTTTGACACTGTAGGTTAAAAATCGTGGGAACGACGCTGAAGAACACCCCTTCAGAGAAGCACGACTGCAACTTGAAGAAGGTCGTTATCTCCGCCGATACACCTACAGGCACAGGAAATGCCGACAAGAAAGACGGGAAGGAAGACGTGGACGTCAAGGCCGCTGCAAGCTCTAGGGGCGCTGATGACCTGGAATCCGAACCTTTGGACATCCGTGAGCCGTTGCAGCCCGTGCCAGCACAGCGTCAACCCGTAAGGAGACGGCGAGCGGTGCGTAGCTTTTTCCATCCTTGTGTAGTGCACATGCGTATGGTGTCCATGGCCTTATAAATATGAGTTTGCCCACCCACCTGTGTTGATTTTCCTGAGCAGGATATATCTAACCGTTATTATCTTGTGTAGGCGGACGAAGGAGAAGGAAGGAAAAGCGATGCACAGCAAAAGCTGCCGGGCGCCGCAGCAAAAAATAGACCGTCTCAGAAGAAGAAAGAGCGCGATCCCAAGGAGGAGGTGTGCAAGGTCAAGCCGGTGGTATACCCGGAGGACCACATTTTCCCTCCGCCGGACGAGTTCCAGTGGGACCCGAAAGTATCCTTGCAGGTATATTTTTAAAGGCTTACGCCCATTATGTTCGAAGCTGTTGTCACATGGCATTTTGGGGGGATTTTTAGGACACTATACTTAGTGCTCTGTTTATTGTTCCATAGGTATTTGCCCCTCTTTTCCAGCCTACGATGCTGGAGGCTACCATCAAGGAAGGGGAGGCAAGCGAAGCCCTCCGGCTGCAAATTAAAAACCAGAAGGACAGAATCGACGCGCTCACCCGTGGGAAGCTCACCTCCCACTTTTACGTGGGGAAGGTATATCAACAAGCGGAGCGCGTGGGTAGAACCAGAGTGAGCCACTGGTGGTTGGGATATGTTTTGTGCCACGTCGCGACCAAAACCGGTAATAGGTTCACCATCCTTTACCAGGACAACAGCAGCTGTTCTATGTCCGAGGACGATCTGGATTCTGCTCTTGGGCTGGAAGAGGAGTCTATCGAGTGTGTCACGTGCGAGAACAAAACGTCGGAGCCAACTACCTTTGTGATGTGCTCCACTTGTTCCAAGTGGTGGCACATTGGCTGCCATATTCCGATCGTCACCGTGGAGGATTTGAAGGCCCCCGACTGGTTCTGCGCGGAGTGTGTGCGCATCACTAACGGTAGCAGTGATAAAATTGCTGAAAGCAACGAGGATGCCGGCAGAGAATTTATGACAGAGGTAGACAAAGTCTTTCATGCATGTGGGTTATCACTCGAAGACGATGCTGCCTAAGCACGTCCAAAACAATCTAGCAACTAGTGAAGAGCAATACTAAATATATTTGTGTGTAATAGCTTTATTATCTGTCCAGCTTAACTTCCTGTAGGATCTTATTTGCAAGCTTAGTTTCCTGTAGGATCTTATTGTCAAGCTTAGCTTTCTGTAGGAACTTATCTGTCCAGCTTAACTTCCTGTAGGACCTTATTTGCAAGCTTAGCTTCCTGTAGGAACTTATCTGTCGTGCATAGCATCGTGTAGGAACTTATCTGCAAAGCTTAACTTCCTGTAGGAACTTGTCTGTCAAGCCTAGCTTTCTGTAGGAACTTATGTGTCAAGCTTACCTTCCTATAGGAACTTATTTATCCAGCTTAGCTTCCTGTAGGAACTTATCTGTCGTGCTTAGCATCGTGTAGGAACTTATCTGCCAAGCTTAACTTCATGTAGGAACTTAAAGATGATAATCCCACTGTTACGCTGAGCCGAAAAGCTCAAGTTAAGATCCTATAGGAACTTAAAGATGATAATCCCACTGTTACGCTGAGCTGAAAAGCTCAAGTTAAGATCCTATAGGAACTTAAAGATGATAATCCCACTGTTACGCTGAGCTGAAAAGCTCAAGTTAAGATCCTAGAGGATCCTATATAATCCTAGAGGATCCTATATAATCCTATATAATCCTAAGGGATCCTAGAAAATATAGGAATATATAGGTTCCCTTAGGAAATTCCTTACGTGAGTGGTAGTGTCATCATGTGTGTCTGGTATGGTGTCTTTCGGTAGGGGGCCATTTAGTAAATTTTCTGAAACATTTATGGGCACACATTGGGGTTCTGTTTTTAAAGGTAAATGAAGTGAGGAAGCGTGGTCTACATGCGGAGGTGGGTCAGATTGTGCATCAGCATTGAAATTTGTTTTTGAGGTAGGATGATTGGCCTGATCTGAGGAGCGTGGTGTGTTTTTGTGAGTTGAGGGTGGTGTAAAGTCTAGTGGTATGCCATTCATATATAAATTGAATTCAGACTTACAAGGGTGATCTTGTTCTTTAAAATAACTTCGGGCTGGCAACCATGATGCATGCTTTTCTTGCATTTTGTCATCATCAATGATTCCGTCATTCATTGTAAAGACATCATCGGCGTCATTTCTGTCCATTAAATTGCATGTGATTACTTTTTCAACACAACGTAACACTTCCTCTTGTTTTTCAGGGTCTTTCGATGACAAATTTGTTTTATAGATTTTGTCAATTAGGTTTGAAATCCATAACAAGCTATGACAGTGTGGCGACCCTCGCATTTGAAATTCGATTCTTCTCCACCAGTCGACAACAGTTTGTCCGAATGGTTTAGATTTAGAATGGGCAATTAATCTTTCCCATATACATTCTTGTTTTTTATAAAACAACCGACATGCCAAGGCTGGATGATCTCTGAGTAAATTTATCCTTTCTGCTTGGGGTATTTCATCTCCAAGTGTGTCATATTGTTCAGGGATAGGAATTTGTGATTGATCTCGAGAAATTGTGGAATACAATCGATTATGATGTCTGTCCGCTGGCGCAAAAGTTAAAAAGTATCGTAAAGAGCTACCCATTTGCATGAGTTTGCTACTAACCATGGATAACAACTTGCGTCTTTCGTGTTTGATATAAACAGGGGTTCCTGGCAAGCTGCGACCATATGGTACAAGTCGAGCGAGAACCATTTCAATTTGTTGCTGCAATTTTGTTTTAGTTGGCGTGGATAAGGTTGAAGCAGCTTTATTCTTCAACATTTCTAATGCCCCGATTACTTGTTCAACAGTTACTTTATCGGATGTAAGTGGATCGGTGTCATCTGCGGTGTCAGGTTCATGTTCGTCTAGGTGTTCTTTGGCAGCAACAGTACTCACACCTCCTATTTTCCTGCGCATTATATATGTGTAGAAACAAAAAATATAGGTTGCACATTTTTGAAATCGTCTATCACCACCTCGTTCTAAGGTGACCTTAATGAAGTCATTATTATCAAGACCATGCATGTCACTTGGGCCACCCACGCCATATGGAAACAAATTAGGGAAACATTTTTCGTAAAAAAAGCTGTCATTGTGCGGATGGGCAAACTTGAAAGTGGAATCTCTAGTCATAACAGGGGTTGGTTTTTTAGTTGCAACCTCTGCGAGATGGTTTAATTCGGTTAACGGATTTGTGCTCGTTTGCAGTAGAATTTCAGTTATTTCACCATCTGGATCAGGAATATGTTTTTCTGATACACCTTCAACATTATCGTCAGGTTTATTCTCTTTATAAGCTTCGCTTACAGCATGATCTTCTTCATCGTCCATTTCAAATTGTGGTACTTGTGATGATTCTTCATTGCATAAATCACTGAAATCGATTGTCAATTCTCCCTTTTCAATTGCTGTTTTATATAGATGATTATTTATTGTTAGCCATTGCAGTGCTGTTTTCACACGATTGGGCCTGAAAATGTGATCTTTATTATTCTTACTCTTAGGATGTCGTAAAATACAAGTTGAGTCAATTTCAGGCATACGAGGCAACTTTTCAGCAATTTTAGCGACGTCATTTACTACAGTATATCTTGATCCACTTTTAGACCCCCTACAACCATAAGAAGGCAAAGTGGTTATATTTAATATTGGATTGAATAACGCTATCATGGAGACTTCAACCACATTTAGATTTAAAAGTTCATCGGGAATAAACCCATGCCACAAGAAATTTAAGGCTGCCTCCTTTGGAATAAAGTTGTCATCGCCATTACCATTGCCATTCTGTGTGTTCTTTGGTGCCTTAGGTTCCTCATCCTCATTTGAATTAGAATCTATATCCTCATCGTCATCGATATCAGAATCAAACCTAGGCAGTTGTTTACGTTTTTTAGTGGTGTTGGCTGAATCACATCTTGTGCCATCATCCACAAACGAACAAATATCGGTCTCAATCATTGGGCCTGATTTCATTTGTTTATAACACTTTTTACATACGTGAGATCCCAACTTCAAGAAGCCGCTATCATCAAAAGCATTTTGATAAGCTGTTGTGTATATGCCATCTTCATTTGATGTCAAATCAGTGAATTTCTTGACAAATTGGGATATAGATTGTTCTAAATTACTCCTTGTTTCTGCATCCTTACGTGTGCATTGCATCTCATCTAACCCTCCTTCATGTAGACATACACAACAGGTGCAAAATGTGGTTGCTTTAGAATACTCATCAAAGTAAGCTTTTGCGTCCATATTTTCAACTGACTTTTTGTTGTCAAACACCTCTGATGCTAATTTTTTCCTAGCTCTACAATCATTCTGTCTTTTGACAGCTTTTGCATTTATCTCTTCAGGTGATTGCCTCACTTTCTTGTTTTGTGCTTCCGTATTGGTAAGGTAAGTATCAGTTGGTGATGCAAGTTCCTGTTGAGATGCTAACACATCTTGCCTAGAAGGTACGTATGACACTTCTTCTGCCATACACATGTTCTTGGCGTGTTCTGATGCTAATTTTTTCCTAGCTCTACAATCATTACTTCTTTTGGCAGCTTTTGCCTTTATCTCTTCGGGTGATTGCCTCACTCTCTTGTTTTGTGCCTCTGTATTGGTAGGGTAGGGATCAGTTTGTGACACAAGTTCCTGTTGAGGTGCTAACACATCTTGCACATCTTGCCTAGAGGGTACGCATGACACTTCTTCTGCCATACACATGTTCTTGGCGTGTTCTGATGCTAATTTTTTCCTAGCTCTACAATTTTTACTTCTTTTGGCAGCTTTTGCCTTTATCTCTTCAGGTGAATGCCTCACTCTCTTGTTATGTGCCTCTGTATTGGTAGGGTAGGGATCAGTTTGTGACGCAAGTTCCTGTTGAGATGCTAACACGTCTTGCACATCTTGCCTAGAGGGTACGCATGACACTTCTTCTGCCATACACATGTTCTTGGCGTGTTCTGATGCTAATTTTTTTCTAGCTCTCCAATCTTTATTTCTTTTGGCAGCTTTTGCCTTTATCTCAGCTTTTGCCTTTATCTCTTCGGGTGAATGCCTCACTCTCTTGTTTTGTGCCTCTGTATTGGTAGGGTAGGTATCAGTTTGTGACGCAAGTTCCTGTTGAGGTGCTGATGCTAACACGTCTTGCACATCTTGCCTAGAGGGTACGCATGACACTTCTTCTGCCATACACATGTTCTTGGCGTGTTCTGATGCTAATTTTTTCCTAGCTCTCCAATCTTTATTTCTTTTGGCAGCTTTTGCCTTTATCTCAGCTTTTGCCTTTATCTCTTCGGGTGAATGCCTCACTCTCTTGTTTTGTGCCTCTGTATTGGTAGGGTAGGTATCAGTTTGTGACGCAAGTTCCTGTTGAGATGCTGATGCTAACACGTCTTGCACATCTTGCCTAGAGGGTACGCATGACACTTCTTCTGCCATACACATGTTCTTGGCGTGTTCTGATGCTAATTTTTTTCTAGCTCTCCAATCTTTATTTCTTTTGGCAGCTTTTGCCTTTATCTCTTCAGGTGATTGCCTCACTCTCTTGTTTTGTGCTTCTTGCCTGTCTGGTTCTGCAGCTGGATGGTGAGATAGTGTTTCTTCATGTGAGGATCTGTCAATACTAGCATGTTTATCGCTATGTGACAGTTCTTCACAACCACCGCCTAACAAAGTGGCAGATACTCTTCTCTTATGTGAGGATGGGTCAATAACGTGTTTTTCGCTGTCTGAATGGTCTCCATCATATCCACCGCCTAACATGTCATCTAGATCTTGTAATGGTATTTCTATATCATAAGGATACCATGATGACACACAGTCAAATAATGTATCATTCAAAGTATCAAGTCTAATACATTTGTCATGTAAGAATGCGTTACAGTCAAAGTACATGTCACCATCATTTGAGTCTGGTTTATTTTTGTGTTGGATATTTGGTAGTTGGCAATCCTTTACCACAGGAACCTTGTGGGCCATCCTCATCCACAGGAAGGCTGGTGGTGCATCTTCATCACAAGATGCCGAGCGAATCCTCGAAAGAGGAAATTGTGCATTGTCATTGTTGTTTTTTTGTTGTCTAGCTCTCAATTTGCGTTGACGTTGGAAACGTTTTGCCTTTGATGACACGCAATTAATCCATGTAGAATCAGAAGAAGTATCAGAAGAAATATCATCATGATCAAAAAAGTGGTTACAGTCAAAGAATGTATCATCATCATCATTGGAAATAAAAGATGACAATAATTGACATCTATCAACTTTAATATTGTCATCATCAAAAAAAGTGTGACAGTCATGGTACATATCATCATCATGTAAAGGGTTATTGTAATCAAACGCATCGCAATCAAAAAATGTGTCATCATCATTTGAAATGTCATTAAATTTAGTTGGAAACTTCGATTGTCTTCTACCTCTATGTTTATGCAAGCTATATGACATGCATGCACCAAAATGTATAAGAATTGTAAAACTCGGCACGCAGTTGGCAATAAAAGATGGTGATACTTTTGATAGTTTAATTGGTTTATGAATTGATGGCCAATTTTGTCGTCTTCTTACATGACGATTTCTTGTAATATTTTTGAGAGTTGAAGACATGACAAAACTTTCATGTATAAGTAGCAATGATGACTGATTAACATACCTCATCCATGCTGGTGTGTAGAGATTATAATGGTTATTTAAAAAGTCATTTTGGATGGAACACAAACCTTTATGAACTATACTAAGACATGTTTTAGAAGTGGAGTAAATCGATGATAGTAAAAAAGATTCAATCGATGATGGTCGAATTTGATGTTTAACATCGACGTTAGCATATACGAGGAAGCCATATTCACTTAAACATATCTCACATGAATTTGTGTTCAAAGAATTGTACGTTATATAATTAATATTTGGGCCAACCAGGGAAGTGAGCAGGGTTAAAACATAAACAAAAATCAAGTTGTACTTGAACATTGTTATGGTATAAAAATTAAGATTCTATATTAAATTAAGGGCAACAGGTTTACCTGTGATCACCACCCCACCAGGTGCTCACCACTTACAGCCAACCACTCAGGCTGCCCACGCTTTCCCCCCGGGGGGGGGCAGCACATCACATCAAATGTCTGAGGGTGGCGCACCCCCAAGCGCTCGGAAACGGAGTCTTGGGAGGGGGTTGACCCCCAGTGCTCGAAAACGGAGTCTGGGGGTCGTAACTCCCACTGCTCGAAAACGGAGTCTGGGGGGATGAAAGAACGAATATGGTGCATTTCATACGAATCAGCAATGTCGCAATTTGAAAATTTCGACTCCCCAAGGCAAAATATCAAGGTCTAGGCGAAAAGTTCAACCCCCCCAAGGCTAAATATCGAATTCTGGCGGGTCTAACCCCCCATGGCAAAATATCAAGGTCTAGTGCGGGAGTCCAACCCCCAGGACCTGAAAACAGAGTCCGGGGGGGTATTTCAATGTGATTTGCTGCCCCTCAGGGTCAAGCAAAGTGTAGGCAGCCTCATCACGCCACATGTGCTTTCTATTCAACGGAGCCACAACATGTGTCGAGCAAGCCCTTGCTAATATTTTTGGTGGCCCGACCCTCCTACTTGCCACTCACTCACCACCCAACTAGTTTGTCACCATTCACCGCGCCACCAGTTGACCCACCGCGCCATCTGTTGCTTTCACGTACATGCATGAAATTTAGAGAGGATGGCAAGTAGGAGGGGTGAAGCCCTGCGGCTTAGTAGGTTGCCTCAGCTGTTTGATGAGATATTACCAGTGGTTTTAGAAGATTGATAGTCGTTTACAAGTTTGTGACAAAGCGAACATGGCGCCCCAGAAAAATAGGGCAAGGTTACTTCAGCATTGAAAGCATGGAATACTTCCCATGCGAAGACCTTGGCTGCCATAGACACTTTTCACAAAGCTAGAAAACAGCAATCACATCTTCTAAAACCACTGGTAACATCTCATCAGACAGCTGAGGCAACCTACTAAACCGCAGGGCTTACCTCCCACTTGCCACCCCACCCAAATTTCCATGCATGTGCCACATCACATTCCGAGCTAGCCCTTGCAAAATTTCTGCAGGGCTTCGCCCTTGTACTTGCCCCCTTCCCCAAATATCCATGCTATGCCACATCACAATCCGAACGAGCCCTTGCCAAATTTTCTGCATGGATTGCCCCTTCATTTGCCATCTCTTCTCCAATTTCTAAGCGGTGACACAACACATCTTTGGAGCCTTACCATAATTCGCATGGCTCGCCTTCACTTGCCACCCTTCTCCCAATTTCCATGGGAGCCACAACATGTGTCGAGCAAGCCCTTGCTAATATTTTTGGTGGCCCGACCCTCCTACTTGCCACTCACTCACCACCCAACCAGTTTGTCACCATTCACCGCGCCACCAGTTGACCCACCGCGCCATCTGTTGCTTTCACGTACATGCATGAAATTTAGGAGGATGGCAAGTAGGAGGGGTGAAGCCCTGCGGCTTAGTAGGTTGCCTCAGATGTTTGATGAGATATTACCAGTGGTTTTAGAAGATTGATAGTTGTTTACAAGTTTGTGACAAAGCGAACATGGCGCCCCAGAAAAATAGGGCAAGGTTACTTCAGCATTGAAAGCATGAAATACTTCCCATGCGAAGACCTTGGCTGCCATAGACACTTTTCACAAAGCTAGAAAACAGCTATCACATCTTCTAAAACCACTGGTAACATCTCATCAGACAGCTGAGGCAACCTACTAAACCGCAGGGCTTACCTCCCACTTGCCACCCCTCCCAAATTTCCATGCATGTGCCACATCACATTCCGAGCTAGCCCTTGCAAAATTTCTGCAGGGCTTCGCCCTTGTACTTGCCCCCTTCCCCAAATATCCATGCTATGGCACATCACAATCTGAACGAGCCCTTGCCAAATTTTCTGCATGGATTGCCCCTTCATTTGCCATCTCTTCTCCAATTTCTAAGCGGTGACACAACACATCTTTGGAGCCTTACCATAATTCGCATGGCTCGCCTTCACTTGCCACCCTTCTCCCAATTTCCATGGGAGCCACAACATGTGTCGAGCAAGCCCTTGCTAATATTTTTGGTGGCCCGACCCTCCTACTTGCCACTCACTCACCACCCAACCAGTTTGTCACCATTCACCGCGCCACCAGTTGACCCACCGCGCCATCTGTTGCTTTCACGTACATGCATGAAATTTAGAGAGGATGGCAAGTAGGAGGGGTGAAGCCCTGCGGCTTAGTAGGTTGCCTCAGCTGTTTGATGAGATATTACCAGTGGTTTTAGAAGATTGATAGTTGTTTACAAGTTTGTGACAAAGCGAACATGGCGCCCCAGAAAAATAGGGCAAGGTTACTTCAGCATTGAAAGCATGAAATACTTCCCATGCGAAGACCTTGGCTGCCATAGACACTTTTCACAAAGCTAGAAAACAGCTATCACATCTTCTAAAACCACTGGTAACATCTCATCAGACAGCTGAGGCAACCTACTAAACCGCAGGGCTTACCTCCCACTTGCCACCCCTCCCAAATTTCCATGCATGTGCCACATCACATTCCGAGCTAGCCCTTGCAAAATTTCTGCAGGGCTTCGCCCTTGTACTTGCCCCCTTCCCCAAATATCCATGCTATGGCACATCACAATCCGAACGAGCCCTTGCCAAATTTTCTGCATGGATTGCCCCTTCATTTGCCATCTCTTCTCCAATTTCTAAGCGGTGACACAACACATCTTTGGAGCCTTACCATAATTTGCATGGCTCGCCTTCACTTGCCACCCTTCTCCCAATTTCCATGGGAGCCACAACATGTGTCAAGCAAGCCCTTGCTAATATTTTTGGTGGCCCGACCCTCCACTTGCCACTCACTCACCACCCAACCAGTTTGTCACCATTCACCGCGCCACCAGCTGACCCACTGCGACATCTGTTGCTTTCACGTACATGCATGAAATTTAGAGAGGATGGCAAGTGAAGGGGTGAAGCCCTGCGGCTTAGTAGGTTGCCTCAGCTGTTTGATGAGACATTACCAGTGGTTTTAGAAGATTGATAGTTGTTTACAAGTTTGTGACAAAGCGAACATGGCGCCCCAGAAAAATAAGGCAAGGTTACTTCAGCATTGAAAGCATGAAATACTTCCCATGCGAAGACCTTGGCTGCCATAGACACTTTTCACAAAGCTAGAAAACAGCTATCACATCTTCTAAAACCACTGGTAACATCTCATCAGACAGCAGAGGCAACCTACTAAACCGCAGGGCTTACCTCCCACTTGCCACCCCTCCCAAATTTCCATGCATGTGCCACATCACATTCCGAGCTAGCCCTTGCAAAATTTCTGCAGGGCTTCGCCCTTGTACTTGCCCCCTTCCCCAAATATCCATGCTATGGCACATCACAATCTGAACGAGCCCTTGCCAAATTTTCTGCATGGATTGCCCCTTCATTTGCCATCTCTTCTCCAATTTCTAAGCGGTGACACAACACATCTTTGGAGCCTTACCATAATTCGCATGGCTCGCCTTCACTTGCCACCCTTCTACCAATTTCCATGGGAGCCACAACATGTGTCGAGCAAGCCCTTGCTAATATTTTTGGTGGCCCGACCCTCCTACTTGCCACTCACTCACCACCCAACCAGTTTGTCACCATTCACCGCGCCACCAGTTGACCCACCGCGCCATCTGTTGCTTTCACGTACATGCATGAAATTTAGAGAGGATGGCAAGTAGGAGGGGTGAAGCCCTGCGGCTTAGTAGGTTGCCTCAGCTGTTTGATGAGATATTACAAGTGGTTTTAGAAGATTGATAGTTGTTTACAAGTTTGTGACAAAGCGAACATGGCGCCCCAGAAAAATAGGGCAAGGTTACTTCAGCATTGAAAGCATGGAATACTTCCCATGCGAAGACCTTGGCTGCCATAGACACTTTTCACAAAGCTAGAAAACAGCTATCACATCTTCTAAAACCACTGGTAACATCTCATCAGACAGCTGAGGCAACCTACTAAACCGCAGGGCTTACCTCCCACTTGCCAACCCTCCCAAATTTCCATGCATGTGCCACATCACATTCCGAGCTAGCCCTTGCAAAATTTCTGCAGGGCTTCGCCCTTGCCCCCTTCCCCAAATATCCATGCTATGCCACATCACAATCTGAACGAGCCCTTGCCAAATTTTCTGCATGGATTGCCCCATCATTTGCCATCTCTTCTCCAATTTCTAAGCGGTGACACAACACATCTTTGGAGCCTTACCATAATTCGCATGGCTCGCCTTCACTTGCCACCCTTCTCCCAATTTCCATGGGAGCCACAACATGTGTCGAGCAAGCCCTTGCTAATATTTATGGTGGCCCGACCCTCCTACTTGCCACTCACTCACCACCCAACCAGTTTGTCACCATTCACCGCGCCACCAGTTGACCCACCGCGCCATCTGTTGCTTTCACGTACATGCATGAAATTTAGAGAGGATGGCGAGTAGGAGGGGTGAAGCCCTGCGGCTTAGTAGGTTGCCTCAGCTGTTTGATGAGATATTACCAGTGGTTTTAGAAGATTGATAGTTGTTTACAAGTTTGTGACAAAGCGAACATGGCGCCCCAGAAAAATAGGGCAAGGTTACTTCAGCATTGAAAGCATGAAATACTTCCCATGCGAAGACCTTGGCTGCCATAGACACTTTTCACAAAGCTAGAAAACAGCTATCACATCTTCTAAAACCACTGGTAACATCTCATCAGACAGCTGAGGCAACCTACTAAACCGCAGGGCTTACCTCCCACTTGCCACCCCTCCCAAATTTCCATGCATGTGCCACATCACATTCCGAGCTAGCCCTTGCAAAATTTCTGCAGGGCTTCGCCCTTGCACCCTTCCCCAAATATCCATGCTATGCCACATCACAATCGAACGAGCCCTTGCCAAATTTTCTGCATGGATTGCCCCTTCATTTGCCATCTCTTCCCCAATTTTAATGCCGCCTATGCGTGTGCCACCCTCGCGCTCAACCTCCCTCTTATGCATATGCACCCTCTCCAGCTAAACTTCGCCCATGCGTGTGCGCACCCTCCAGCTCAACCCACTTCTATGCTCTTGCACCCTCCATGCAAGTGCACACCTCCAACTCAACCCACCCCCTATGCGAGCGCGCCCTCCAGCTCAACCTCCTCATATGGTATGCGCACCCTCCAGCTAAACCCCTCTCCTATGCGTGTGCGCCCTCTCCAGTTCAATCCACCCCTTTGCGTTTGCGCACCCTCCAGCTCAACCCACCCTCTATGCAAGTGGCCCTTGTACTCAACCCGCCTCCTATGCGTATGCGCACCCTCCAGCTAAACCCACCCCTATGCGTGTGCGCACCCTCCAGCTCAATCTATCCTATGTGTGTGAACACCTTCAACTCAAAGATCCCCCTTTGAACGCACACTACCAAGCTAAACCCTCCTCCTATGCGTGTGCGCGCCCTCCACCTAAACCCAACCCCTATGCTTGTGCGAGCCCTGAAGCTCAACTCCCCTCCTATGCGTGTGCGCACCCTCCAGCTCAACCTACGCCCTATGCGTGTGCGCACTCTCCACCTCAACCCATCCCCTACTATGACACGCACCTTCAACTCAACCCACCCCCTATGCGATCGCGCCCTTCACCTCAACCTTCCCTATACGTATGCGCACCCTCCACCTAAACCCCCCTCCTATGCGTGTGCACACCTCCAAATCAATACACCCCCTTTGCGTTTGCGCACCCTCCAGCTCAACACACCTCTCTCGAGCGCGCCCTCCACCTCAACACCTCTCCTATACACCTCTCCTATGCGTGTGCGCACTCCCAGTTAAACCCCCCTCCTATGCGTGTGCGCACCCTCAAAGTGACCCCACCCCCTATGCGTGTGCGCGCCCTGGAGCTCAACCCTCTCCTATGCGTATGCGCACCCTACACCTAAATCCTTCCTATGCGTATGCGCACCCTCCACCTAAACTCCCTTCCTATGCGTGTGCACACCTCCAAATCAATACACCCCCTTTGCGTTTGTGCACCCTCCACCTCAACCCACCCCCT
>LGRX02034836.1:0-21049 GCA_001247695.2 Cymbomonas tetramitiformis | reverse complement strand
ACACACACACACACAGACACAGACAGCACACACAGACCTGCACACACAGACCTGCACACACACAGACCTACACAGACCTTCATTCAGACCTGCACACCGAGCCATTCAGAGAGAGACTCTGTATGGCTGGAAGGGCTGAAAGCAGGTGTCGCAGTTGGCATGGCACTTGAAAGGTCGCAGAGCTGCGCAAAGCTGGCGTCTCAGGCGCCATGGCTGCGAAGCACTGCACCCGTGCTGATGAGTCACAACAGAAGCACCCTCAACAAAAGTTGCTGACCCAATCTGCCACAAAGTTTGAAAGACCATGTCAGGCGTGCACAAGCTGGCCTGAAGTGCACTGAGCCTATGGCTGCCGTGTCACTACGCGCGCGAGCCTGGTGCCATCACATAGGAGTTCACACACAAGTGAAAACAAAGGAGATCCGAGGAATAACTTTCAAAACCAACGAAAAGGTTCGGATCTCTGTTAGGTGATACCGTTCCAGCAGAACAAAACAACACTTTGCAATTGGGCATTCACTCCAGGCCCGAGCTGGCGCGTCGCCAACCATGAATTCCCACAACCTGTCATACAGGCTCGTCGGGGAATTCACCGCTGCCAACGCCCACAAGGGGCGCATTCACAAATACAAACACAATGAAAACTGAAGGAAAAAACATCCGGCTGCAATGCTGTCGGAAGGTTGCAGTCGGGTGTTTGGACTCGAGCTGGTGCGCCGTACGCCGTGAATTCCCACAACCTGTCACGCAGGTCCGTTCGGGGAATTCAACGTTGCCACAGCCTGCGCAGGTCGAATTCACAAAGTTTAACATCATACAAACTGAGGGAAAAACATGGGTGCGGCTACAACCTCGTCAAACAGCAAAAGTCAGGTGTCACGGCTCGAGTTGGCGCGGCTACGGTTGTGCATTCCCAAACGCCGGTCATATATGCCGGTTTGAGCATATTCGGCAAGCAAGCCCTGCGAGGTTCGAATTCGCATAGCTAATGGTACAAAATATGGCACAAAAAGGCCGGGCGCATCGTGCACACGCGTGAATACCGCTGAGAGTGCCTGAGACGGTCCGCCGTCGCGGGTGTGAATTTATGACAAACGCAGCTTCGGGCTATCTCGCCGCTAGGCGCTCAAAGGGAAAATTGCCCCTCTGTGGGAATTCGCAATCGTGTTGTGAATTCGTGAACGTTTTCGGACAGCAGAGGATCTCCAGCGCTGCGGAACTGCGACATGCGTTTCTACTGCTATGCCACGTAAAACATGCCAGGCGGCAACGCGCTTCAGCCGTGCCGGCTCGTAGATTCGCAAAACGGGCACGGGACTAACTTGTACTCGCAGACTGTAGATTCAGGCTCAGGTAAAAGCATGCAACGCAGAAAGGCAAGCGAGCAACACGGGGGCAATTCACAGATGAAACAAGTGCAACGGCACGACTTCGCACATACGTCAGAGTGGCGTGCCGGCACTCTGGGGATCCGAACCAGACTCTTACAAACTGCTAGTGATGAAGCTCTCATGTGGATTCGAAGCATATGTATGTATATATCACATTTAATACTAGGCCACAAGAGGCAAATATCACTGTCCCGCAGAATGGTTTTGAAAGGTTCGGATCTAACTTTTCGAAAGCAGAGCTAGCTAAATACTCAAGCGAGCATAGTGAAAGTCCGTGAATGCCATTGTCGTTTCGGATGCCCTGTGACCATTGGTTCCCAGTGACAGCGGCGTTTGGTGTCAACGCGCGCTTGCGTTTGCCCTGTCATGCATTGCCGAGACGTCATGTGTGGTCGTGTCGTGATGTCACTTCGCGTGATGTCGTGCTCGACGCTCTGCGGCTCTCGCGGATCGGCACGGGCTGGTCGCGGCGACGTCGATGTAGCGCTTGGCGAGGCGTCGTGCATGATTTAAACTGGGAGGGCGATCTGAGCAGGAGGGTGAACGTGATATGCTCCGGGCGCTCGAGCGGACAATGAACTGGGGTAGGACCGTGACTGAGGGGGGAAATGACAATTAATGAAAAAGGGGGTCATGGCTGGGGCGTTTGCTGTCGGCTGAGACGGGCGCAATGGGGGCAACTGCGGTGGGGTCTGACATGGGCTGCGGTAGCGTGACTGAATATGGGGGGTGTGACAGGCCTTTCAGGGGTGCCCGAGGGACCCCTTCTAAGCGTGTTCATAGTTGTGACATCCTGTGTATTCTAGCCTCTTCTCCGTGACTCTGGACTTAGGAAGGACATTGAGGAACCATCTGGCAATCTTTTTCTGTGTAGGTCTCCGATCAAAGGCTGGTTGAGTATCACTGGGTGCACTGTCTATAGCTATGATAACGACATCCGAAAAGTCATCCTTATAGCATCCGCCACCTGGAAGAACGTAGGGGTCATCACCCGTCCAATAACCATGTGGGATAAATGGAATAGTGTTATGCGGGAATCTGAAAACAAGTTTAAAACCTTTGTCGAACCATCTCTTTTGGTTTTTGGGAGACAGCGGAAGAATCCATGTTCCTGAAAATCCGGGGACGGTGTTGGCCGCTTTATGTCCCATTTCCAAGGTAGTCATAACCGCCGATGATTTGCCCTTTTCTTTCCCATCAAAGGGGGGATTTCCATAAACGATTCTGCCGATGCCTGTTATCGGATCCACGTAGGCATCCCAAGCGAGACCATCAAAGCCAATTTTCCCATGATGGCAGAAGGGCCTGAGAGCTTTCTTCATTCTTGTGGTGGGTATGCATCTTCTCGAGTGAATTCTAGGGTGGGCATTTAGTGGGTTGGAGAAAAGTTCACAGCCGTTTTTGTCAAGGTTCCTGTCATCCACCAAAATATCTAAGAGGCTTCTTCTGATTGCATAGCAGTTTTTTGGATCCCCCGATTCAAACTTACATGCATTGAGTGCTTCGTGAATATCGTGTGCCCTATTCGAGTACTCCGCAAGTGAGCATGGTACTGCTTTGTTGGAAAGGCGGTGCCAGGCCAAAAGTTTCCAAAACTCTTTCTTCTGGACATATTGGAGTTCAGGATATTTAATTGTCCCCTTGACATGGTCCACTTCAGGTTGTGGAATGCACACAAGCAAGTCGTCTCATCAGAGCACTTATCATGAGTAATAATATAAATACATATATCATTCAAAGAATTCCAATCTTAAAATTCAACCACGTGCATTTCTAGAAAGATCCTTCCATTCAGTATTAACAGAACCATCGGTATTGTAAGCTACTGTAGAAGTACATTCTCGTAATGCATGACCCGTTTTCTTGCATTTTGGGCAAGGACGATTAGAAGGAACTTGACGAGGTTTATCTACCACTGATTTTTTCACAAGAGAAGAACGTTTTGCTTGCTTCTTAACAAAATAACCGTAGTAACCAGTTAGGCCAGTTAACTAGTTAGACCCAGTTACTACCAGTTATTGTTACTAGCTAGTTAATCAATTCCATTTTTATTAACTAACTGACCCTAGCTAGTTAATTAATTCGCACTAACCGGTTGTAGCTAGTTAATTAATTTTATTAATCGAATTAACTACTTAGTGGCAGTAACGAGCTGACCCCCCTCAAAATTTATTAATTACCGGTTAATCACCCATGTCGCCCATCGCGATCGGTCGGAAAATCGAAAAATCGAGATCTCTGATTTTCGACACGGCTTCAGCGGTCAGCGCTAGGAACACCTTAATCGCGCGAGACGACACGAGTGTCATGAGCAGCAGTCGAGTGTCACGAAGCCATTTGTCGTCTTTACACACACCTTACTGTACAGTCAACAGTGTCGCAAACACAACTCACAAATTCTGCAGAACTGTCCGTTGCGTGGATATAGATATACCGCGCTAAAGTGTGTTGGATATAATGGGGCGAACAAAGAAAAAGCTTCCGACTGCAGCTTCAAAAAGCGGTCCTCGAGGTGAGGGTGGCAATGCTTCGGTTGTCGTGGACGGTAAGAAGGGGGGAATACGTCGAACTCGGAAGCATTTGGCGGATACCGCAAGCGGATCGGAAGAGTACCTCATTGAGGACATCCTCGCCATGCGGTGGACAAGAGGCCGACGCGAGTGGCTGGTGAGATGGAAAGGCTATCAAGCCAAGGATGATACGTGGGAGCCGATTGAGCACCTTGCAGGTGCGTCGATCTCTCAGTTATCATAACTCAACGAAACGAACCCCTAAGCTCATTCGAAAGATGTACCTCGCTTGTGCAAGATCTCGCCTATTTTTGAGTTGTAAAAGTACAAGATTACTCGAGTTTATTATGAGGAACGTTGTTGTGTGGTTGCGTGGTGTGAGGCATGGTTGCAGGTGCTGAGGACTACATCAGCAGGTTCGACAAGGAGCAACTTGAGAAGAATGAAGAGGCGGCTTCGACGTTGGCTAAGAAGTTGCAGTCCGCGCGAGATGCGGAAACTGCGGTGGCGCTTAAGAGGGAGGCCGCCATCGAGGAGGAGCGCAAGCAACAAGAGGCGCGCACGCTTCAAAAAAAGAGTAAGCGTACCTCACCTTGGTGGGCGTATTTCAAGGAGGGCGTCGCCAACTCCACCCATGTCTATTGCACCTTGCCCTCCAAGGATGACCCTGAGAAAGAGTGTGGGGGGGCTATCGCTAAGAGCGCATGCCCTAGTGGGCTCAACAACCACTGCTTGTACATGCACAACGACGTCTGGAAGGAGGTGGACGCGAAAATACGGCAGGAGAAGGAGGTGAAGCTAGACCCAGGTGAAGTCGCGCGTGGCAACAACCAGGCGAACACGCTCACAGGGAAGGAGGGATCGGTTTGGAGTGAGATGCGCAAGAACGACATTGACGAGAAGATATCTTACTGGGTCGCCAAGAGGAAGCGCCCTAGGGCATTGCTGGAGGACGACGAGTTCCGCCTCAGCTGGAGGGACGCCACGCGTGGGGCGTATCATCCTCCAGACCACACGAAAGCGAAGAAAGAGATATCGCGTATGGCACGCAAAGGTTCGCATCCTTCCTTAGTTTAAAGTGAGTGCAAGATGCATAGCGTAGAAATAGGGTTTCATTGCTGTATTGCATGTATGGAATATGTGTGTGTGTGGGTGTGTGTGTGTGTGGATGTCCCACGGTTGCATTGCACGTTTAAACCGTAGGATTGTAAAGTCGTTTTATAATATGATTAGATCGCGGAGGGGCTGCGGAGATGCGCGGGCGGCAACGCGGCCGGCACCATCTACGGAACCGTTCCAACGACGGATTACGGTCAGCAGAGCTCGATGTGTTGAGATGTGGACGGCCCACCGCGTGGTCCGCACAACATGTTAAAACCGATGTTGCAATAGGTTACAATGGCACTCATATTTTGGAGCCGTGCGGGCGGCACAGACAGCTGTTCCCCTGAAACCCTAAATATTTACTGTTCAACTCTCCGCAAGCATATCGGTTGTCCGCGTACACCATTGATATTAATATTCATCACAGAACTTGAGAACTATATTTGCATATGGTTTAGGTAATAGGTTGCTGCATCGGTTTGACTCAACCCCCTCCCCTCTCATTTCAACCCCCTCCTCGCCGACCTCAGCTCAGCCTCCCCTTAGGATCAATGTACATAAACAAAAGAGTATACGTTTTTTCCACCCATGAACGAAGACACTTCTTATGAAAGAAATGACCACAAGGCGTCATAATAAATGTCGCCGAGCGCATGTGAAGAAGGCAAATCGAACAAGAATCCGTAAACGATGGTTGATCAACAACTCGAGTAATAAGACATGCCGATTGATCAACCACATTAGTAACACAATTCGTAGAAGGTAAAGAAGAGTTCAACGAATTTGGTAAATTCTGCACATCACATAAGGAGCCAAACACCCCGGTAAGGTTAAGGAACTTACCACACCGAACGAAAATGTGATCATTGGAGTTTATCATACTCCCACAAAATACATAATAAGGAGCAAAACACCCCGGCAAGATTACGGAGCTCACCACACCCATGTTAGAATGGTACGAGACACATTCCAAATAAGAAGAAAAGGAACTCGTTCCGTAATGCCACATAAGGAGTGACACCTCCCCGATGAAAATCAGATTAGAGGAGCTCATCACACCCCCATAAAATATATTAATAAGGAGTAATACACCCCGGCAAGATTATGGAACTTACCACACCCGATCCTAGAATGGTACTAAAAAGACACATTCTAATGAGAAATAAGGAGCTCATTCCCCAATGTCCCGTAAAGAGTGACATCAACCCTTGATGAAAATCATTTTAACGGAGCTCATCACACCCCCATAAAGAACATTGATAAGGAGCAATGCACCCCGGCAAGATTTTGGAACTTACCACACCCGATCCTAGAATGTTGCCAAATGATACATTCTAATGAGAAAATAAGGAGCTCATTCCCCAATGTCCCGTAAAGAGTGACATTAACCCTTGATGAAAATCATTTTAACGGAGCTCATCACACCCCCATAAAGAACATTGATAAGGAGCAATGCACCCCGGCAAGATTTAAAAGGAACTTACCACACCTAGTCATAAAATATTTAATACATGTCGAAAAAACTCAAAACGAGCCGAATTATGTGAAAATTAGGGAAACCATACGTCCCCGTGTTCCGATACAAAACGGAATAACATACATCAAAAGAACAATGCATTCCGCGGGCGGTAAGATACAAACTCACCGCACATAAATATAACAATGTTCGTAAATGCATATCTCCCGGCAAGATTTTAAAAGGAACTTGCCACACCTAATGACGACAACACTTCGTTCAATATCAACAAAAAACGTGCAATGAACGGTGAAATATTGCGATAAAAACAGTAATGCAAAAGAGGGGAGGAAAGAGGGGGGGCAGGAAGTCCTAAAATGACCCGCAGAACCCCGCATCAATAACCCCATATTAAAACCAAAATATACTGGGAAATGTGTTACAAAAACACACATAAAAATTGGAAAATTCCAATTATACAGCAACGCAATTATACAACAAGAAATGCCAATTAAAATAGCATAAATATAAAACAGTAATAATTACGGCGACAGTGGAAAATATTCTATATGATCTAAATCTAAGAAATTTCCATCGACATCATAAACCGCAACCCACTCATTACGCAACGATGTTTCACGTGACAAAGAAGGAGGAGACGAAGGAATATAAATACAGTCGTCCAAATCATCCATATGTACAGTATCCGAATAAGGAATAAAACCAGTATAAATAACATCGCTATCTTCCTCATCAGATGCTGATACCGAAAGCTGATAAAGAACCATCAAACCAAATATATAAATTTCCATAGTACAATCAAACAATCTCGCACATCACAAAGGTATATAATCACGAAAAACGCAGCAAAAGGCCGAATAACCAAGGCACCAATATAAATGCCAGCAGAGACGAATTGTATAAAAATAATTGCCATCAAGGTGAATAACTACATGGAATATACAATTCGCATTCATCATCCAGAATTTCATTAAAATCAAAATTCGAGTCATACACTGGAGACGAAGGAAACACCGGGTATAATCCCTGAAAAAACGTTACGCTAATTCAACATTTGTTTTACAAACAAACGAAGCGTTATGCAAGTATCAATATTTCAACGCAGAGATGGAAATTCTGAAAAGTCATATCGAACATATATTAGATAACGCACCATGCCATCCTGCGGAGTTGCAGAAGCAGAAGGCGAAGGAGACGGCAACAAAGAAGGTGGAGAAAGATTTGGAGGTGAAAGATTCGGAGTCGTTCCCGGACGCGCGTAAGGATGGTACGAAGCAAGCGGCGGGGAAGGCGACGACGACGAAGGACCTCCACGAGACGACGGCATCCCTGCGAAGAACGCGTTTGCAGCCGAAAAGGATGACGTCGAAGGAGGAACCAAATTCTCGAAGAATTCCGAAGGATTACGATTCGCCGCGTTCACGGCGTCCCGCATGAAATTATGCGACGCCGCGGGCGCGGAAGACGAAGGACGACGAGATTCCGAAGAAGCCAACGCTTCCAAATCGCGAAGCAATTCTTGGCGAGGTCTCGATTGAACATTCGACGGACGACGTTGCCGAATCAGATTGCCATTCTCGTCGACGACGTCACGAAGAAGCATACAAAGCATACGAACCCAACTCACGGAATAGATGTCACGGTTAGCTCGTATCACCGCGAAGTCGAAGATAGTCATATCGTACCCATCCCAGTTTCGAAGAACTTCAAATGCATCACGATGTTCAAAAGGGGTAGTATCAGGGGCATTCGGGTGAGAATTTTCATCACGTCGAGGACGCTCAGGAACTTCCGCATCAGACGGATCAGAAGAGCTTGGTCCAGCAGTAGCGTTCCCTGCAGGGCGCTCCTCAGACGCTGGCGCAGGCGGAATTGGTGTGGAAGGCTCCGATGAAGACGACGGTGCCGAAGAAGACGGGATAGCCTCAGAAAATCTGACGGTTCTCCTTGTCTGCGAAACAGCATCGCCTAAACTGAATAGTGAAAGAATGAAGAAGGCGATGCTGACAGCATGCATTATACGAAATGCCATGCTGTATAAATAATTATTTCAAGATCTCAGAACAGGAAACTTGGCCCGAATTCTGAAACGAATGAGGGACAATGCTCAAATCATACTTAAATACCCTCACGAAGCGTTATCTGAGATCTTGGGATGAACAATCTAACCGAGGTGATCGCATGTTGATCCGAGGGAACCTCGTATAAATACAAACATTAATCAATTGCCAAACGTTAGCGCGGGTGACTGTGGTGGTGCGTGGGGAAAGGGGGGCTTTTTGGTAGGATGGCGGTCGCGGATGCGCGGGTGGGCGGTGCGCGGTGTGCGGCGCGTGGTTTGATTGGAGGTTGCGTATGATGGGGATGTGCGGTGCGGGGGGTTAAGTGAGAGGGATAGGGAATACGATAGCATTCGAATGGCTCGCGTCATGTTTTGTGTTTTTACTACTTCTCGGCGCGGCTGCGTTTCGGCGGTGAATTAGTGATGTGGAGCGAGGTGCGCGTAAAGAGGTTAGGGGGGCGAAGGGGGAAGGGGGGGATTTTTTCGCTATCGCGTGTTGTGGCTAGAACCATTTGAAGATACCGGTAATCGCCAAAACAAATTGGGTTTTATTCATTATATGTTTGGCGTGCGTGAAAAGCCTTGTTCTCGTTTGTCCAACGACGAGGACGACGCGTTGGATTTGGTTGTTGAAGCGACCCATGACTTTTTCATGGCGTTTGCAGGTTGGCATAGCATTCTTTTGATCTTTTCGGCCGCGGTGTTATTTTTGGTCGCACGATCGGATGAGGGCATTCGGCGTGGAAGTGTGGATGGTCGATGTGACCGCTATGTGTTATCGTTGGGCTTGTGTCGGTATCGTTGCGACGCGGTTTGATCACTATAAATATGTGCCGCCTGGAAACACTACAGTAATTTTCGAGTTCTCTGTTTCATTTTGGTTTCATTCACAAAATGGCTTCCGCAAGTATCGATTTTGCAACCTTGGACGATGATCAAGTGGCTTCGGCGCCCACAAAAAATTTCAACCGCAAGCGCTCTCGCGGTAGCGAGGAGGAGCCCACCATGTTTTTGATAGCCCAGCCGTACACGACATGGAGTGATAAGGAGTGCAACGGCGCTATCCCGGTCGGAACTCCCGCGGGTTTCGTTGGCGTCATTGTGAACGCCACTCTGAAGTCGCGGGATATCATCCCCACGAATGGGGAAGACATGCGGAAAAAGAAAAATATTTTTACCGTGGAGGGATTACCCGATTTGGTGACCACCACTTTCAACCCCGGGCAAGACAACAGGAAGAAGTACACCTCCTTGGAATGCGTCCCTGGCGGTCAGGTGATATGCAACTATGGAATCGCCATGTGTCCGGCCATGCACGCTGCTGCGATACGGATGTGTGAGGCCGCGGCAAGTGCTTCTGGTATGGCCTTTAAAAATCTGATGGGCGAGCACAAAGGGCCGTCAACGGTGGTGCTGCGCGACTGGAAGGTCCAAGTGAACGAAGAGGAGACCACCATGCTCGCGCTCTGTGATGCTCTCCAATTCCATTGGTGTAAACCTTATCTCAAGACCAGGTTTAGGTCCTTTACTGAAGGATCTATGTGCCACAAGTTGACGGACAAGACGTTTGTGATGTACTACGTGGATCTCGAGGACGAGAACGAATTCACTGATATTTTAGTCAACTTAGGCTATCAAGTGAAGCGCGCTTGAATTGAGGTCGCCAACTCGCTACATTTATAGTAGGCATCGTGTGATACATATTGACACTTACGCTAGTATACCTTACTCATAATAATAAAGTTTGGATATCTATTATTTAATATTTACGGTGTACTCATATTGTGGTGTGATCCGATATTGCGATGCGAGCATCTTATCATACTCAGTAAATGTGCCATGTTCGCGCTTTCGGTTTTTGAATTGTGTGTACGTTGATATCGCGGTGTAGGGTTACGATTTGTTTGACCAGCAGTTCATGACTTTTGCGTTTGCGGTGTGAAAGGTTACAAGTGTTTGCCTCGTGTAGTCAGGCTCGTATCGTTGTTGTATTTTTTTCATTGAGCGTGCCTACTGTTCGAAACCATGGTTCTTTCTGACAACACTTTAGAGCAATATTTAATTGAAGAACGTGAAGTCATGAGACGCAAAGGAGTTAAAGTGTATCAGCCTTCCGAATTTTTTCCGAACCATATGGCTGGTAAGTTCGGAACACACATTCCGAACGATTCACGCCCTAAGCGTGTTCCACTTGCAGAGTGCGCTGACGTTATTCATGAAGAGAATACTTCATGCTTGTTATACGACGTCCCGCGAAAGCGTAGCTCTGTGAAGGAGGGTCTCACTGAAATAGTGTGTGGTAAGTTGACCAATCCCACACCAATTTCTGAAGCGGAATTAGAGTCGCACGTGCGCCTTTGTGAAGAAGGGGCTCGTATGTTCCCTCGCATAAAACGTGGTGTAGTGCAACACGATTATGAAAGCGAGTTCAACTATTTGACTGGCGATCGGTACGATCGCTTTTTCAACACCAGGAAGTCAGTTAGCCAATAAAACAATGCGCGAAGCTCATTGTCCTATCGAGAACTATTGGCCTAACCAAAGTTTCAGGGAGAAGACCGATGGCTCACCCAACGAGGTGGTTAGGCGTTGGAGGAACGCTGCGAACGCGCAGCTGTACGCATTGGTCACCCAACCTTCTGAAAAGGTGCTTTGTGCGCATGTGGAATACGAAAAGTCTGTGCTTTTGGACGCTGGTATTCCCTTGAGTTCTGGACATGGCGTAGGAGACCAACAATATCGTCTTAAAGATTTTGAGGGTTGTATGCACATCAAGGATATTGATGTGCGCTCTCTTTTGACACGAATTCGCATTTTTGACGTTGGTAGGAGCGAAGGCGTTGTGCAATATTGGCACGCACCTGATCACAAGTTCGCAATGCGTTTATACCATGGCGATTTGTTGTTTTTCAACAGCGAGTTGTCACATGCTGCAGGGGCTTGTGAGCGTCTTGAGGAGGATTGCCATAGGTACTATGTTGGCAATTTTGTGACGCTCAAGTTTCTTAATGCTTGCAAGAAGTTCCATGGCGACTTCGAGTTGCCAAACAACAACAAGCGTGCCGCCAATAGGAATAAGAATCGGCGTGCACGCAAGAAAGTTGCAAAGGCCGCAGAGCGTGCTGAACAATCGGACAAATAACTTATTCAACGTTGTTTGTGTTCTAAGTGCTGTAAGCGGTGTTTGTTTGCTGTAACATTTTGGTTGCTTCTTTTGCTCTCTTTTTGCTTCTTTTGCTCTCTTTTTGCTTCTCCGATTGTGCATACTTTAATTGATACTCATCGTGTTCTCAATTCTTGTGTTTGATCGGAGCATTTGTTGTCTTGTGTTGTGTGTATGCAATGCATGCACCGTTGCTTCATTCA
This sequence comes from Cymbomonas tetramitiformis, assembly GCA_001247695.2. Taxonomy (NCBI): domain Eukaryota; kingdom Viridiplantae; phylum Chlorophyta; class Pyramimonadophyceae; order Pyramimonadales; family Pyramimonadaceae; genus Cymbomonas; species Cymbomonas tetramitiformis. The sequence goes on along the minus strand of LGRX02034836.1, from coordinate 9,139 downwards.
ACACGATCAGAATACATCTCCTCACAAAGGCTTGGTGTGTCCGAGCTGGTCTACCTTCGGGGGGACCGCCGTACCTCATGATTGGCTTTTGTGAGCAAGTGTATTGTGATCATGTTGAATGTGGTGCCCTAAACATCTTGCATAAAATCCTCACGCACACATAACCACTTGGAATAGCTAAAGTGAGAGAAGAAATTTATCTTTAGAATCTCTACACATATTTCTGTGGTGCATATAACATATCTTGATTTAGAACATATTTCATATCTCAACTTATGATATACTATATCTTAACGTAGAACATATTTCAACTTAGAATATATATCATATTTCAAGTTATAACCAAGAAGGGACTGTCGAAAATATGTGATAAGAATTCTTAGAGCCAAGCGACATAATACTTTTGAAAATATGTGATAAGAGTTTGCAGAGCTTGCCCACATATGACGATGGAACATATGTGATAAGCATTTCCAAAGTCTGTTCATATACGATTCTCAAATATACGTGATTAGAATTTCCAGAGCTTGCTCACATATGACGATCCAAAATATGTCATAAGAATTTTCAGAGCTCGTTCACATACGACTCACGAATATATGTGATAAGAATTTCCAAAGTTTGCCCATATACAACTCTTGGATATATGTGATAAGGATTTCCAAAGTTTGCTCATATACGACTCTCCAATATATGTGATCAGAATTTCCAAAGTTTGCCCACATATGACTCTCAAAAATATGTGACAAGAACTTCCAAAGCTTGCCCATATACGACTATCGAATATATGTGATAAGAATTTGCAGAAGTTACTCATTCACGACTCTCGAATATATGTGATAAGAATTTCCAAAGCCGGCCCATATACGATTCTCGAATATAAGTGATAAGAATTTTGAGGGTCCGCCCATATACGACTCTCGAATATAAGTGATTAGAACTTCCAAAGCTTGCCAACATATGACTGTCAAAAATATGTGATAAGAATTTTTAGAGGTTGCCCATATATGACTTTCGAATATATGTGATAAGAATTTCTAAAGTCCGCCCATATACGACTCTGGAATATATTTGATAAGAATTTCCAGAACATGCCCATATACGACTCTCGAATATATTTGATAAGAATTTCCAGAGCCAAACGACATATTATTCTAAAAAATATGTGATAAGAATTTCAAATGCGGAAATGTGTTTGCTCGTATAAAATAGTTTACTAATAATTCGAGTGGTGGGGAATTGTTAGGTGATATTTTGTACTATTGAATGACATATTGCGTGAAGGTATGCAAGATCACATGAATACAAGAAGTGCGGGGATTTGCTGGATGGTATGAATTATTTTCAACCGACAATAATATATCGGATATATTCTAGCTGATACAAGAAGTGAGGAATCGCTGGTCCAGTAGCGCGTATCAAATATATTACATGATATAGAATGCGCATTAATTTCCACATATATTATTCAAGTCCATGCACGTTGAAAGTCAGCCTACGCGTCGTGCGCAAAGAGATTATCGGGTTGCTCTAAGTGGCATGTTGTGAAATCAGATTATGATATATGTTTGCAATCTATGGTATTAGGTATTTTCTGAATAACATGAACTTTGGGGTGTAAAGTATGCTCAGAATAAACGAAAACAATGGATATTCAAGAGATTGGGATAGTAAATATTAGATAATAGTCAATCAACAGCATAACATCAAGCGTGTGGATATGCTGGCTCGTATGAAATGCTGAGCAATTGTTAATAATGCGAGTGCTGAGGAATTGTTAGATAATGTTATGTATTTTTAAATGACGCATTTCACTAACATATGCACAATTGTATGAGAACACGATGTGTGAAGATTTGTTTGATGGTATGAATCGTTTTCAATTGACACAAGGAGTGAGGAATTGCTGGTGCATTAGAACATATCAAATGTATTACATGTTATTGAATGTGCATTAGTGCTTGCATACATTATTCAAATCCATGCACATCACAAGTCGGTCTGCGCATCATGCGCGAAAAGATCATCGGGTTGCTCTAAGTGGGATATTGTGAAATCTGACATTGCAGCATTTAGGAACAAAGAAGTGACGTCGTCCGTTGTGGTGGGCTCATCGGGAAGGTGCGGCGCATGGTTGCGCGTTGTTTGATTTGCACTAAGATCAGCGAAACGGAGCACAGAAGTGGTGCTGGAGAAATTAGTGTCGTCTTTGAGGAGTTCGCTATACGCAACAGTGAGCTGGAAGTTGGATGGAATTTGGTTTCTATTGAAAAGGGCAATTGAATGCCGGTCGCGCACTCGAGATAATGCCACATAGAGATGTCCGTGGGAAAAGGCAGGACGAGTTGTATCCAGCAAGACTCGCTTTAACGTTTGACCTTGCGAGCGATTCACTGTCATGGCGTATGCTAAGCATAGTGGAAATTGTCGACGGTGTATCTCTAAGTTGGAGAGCTGCGGCGAGAATATGAACGTGATGCGCGGGATGATGTGCATTGTGTTTGTGTGATCTCCTACAATTATAACATGCACTGAGCGCTCGTGTAACGCCACCACGCGCAATCTTGTGCTTGTGACCAGCCCGACTTTTTTGTTGATAGTGCGCATCAAGTAGCACATGTCGTTCACTGCTAGTGTGAGCTCATGCAAAGGGACGCCGTTCTCCTCTCGGCTATTTAAGAAATCTGAGCTGTTGAAATCTTCGGCGTAAGCGAAGCTGTCATTTACGGAGTTGTGGCTAATGTATGTCTTCATCGCTCCGCCATCTATGTTGCGTTGTTCCTGGATCTTGGTGTTCCAAAAGTTGACTGCAGCGCATGATGTAGCCAACATGGCGCTTTCATCGAAGTCGTCAACGTTCTCACTGAAAACGAAGTGCAACGCGTCTTGTAAAGTGTCACCTATGTATATTGTCACCACCTTCGTCCATTAGTTATTTGTTGTTGATACATTAACAGTGAATCTCAGATCAAACTATTATAACATCTCAAAGTCAATAGATGCATTGATTACTTTGATATTCATGGTATGTGGATGTCCAACATGAGTAGGTCAATAAATTCAAATCATGAGGGCTTAGTACAGTATACACGGATATGTAATGCATTTTGAGGCGTTGTTGACAATTCTTGGAGCATATGCATAAGAGGATGTGATTGCACATTGATATATCACAATGCATGAACAAGTCGCATGAACATGTGTCCATTGCGATCGATTGCAAGATGCGACGTACCAGTGAAACGTTGTGCGTCTGGAATGATGGACAGATCCACAAGCGAGGCCCCAGAAACAAGAGTGGGGTCGTCAGCGCCTTCAGTAGGCAGCTCCTTTATGTGTGTATCATCTCCGATCGCAGTGACAATTTTGGCATAGTCGCTATCGTCTGGCTGACGGCGAAGTTCCGTGAGGCGGTGCACTTCCACGTGTGGCCACAACGGAGAGCGGCGTGGTGATGCGTCAACGATGTCAGCGCGTCCGCCACCGCGCACAACCGGTGCGATCTGGCGGAAATCCCCGCTTAAGATGAGCACCCCGCGAAAGCCAGCACGCTCAAGTACTTGTGTGAGAGCCTCTAAATTCCCGCGTACTAGTGAAGGCGCCTCATCGACCACAATGACGTCAGCGCTACCTAGCAGCTCCATGCGAGAGTCATCGTCTTGCAGCATGCTTTCAATGATCTCCTCATTGACTTTGGTCACGTTGAGTTTGGCTAAAGCGTGCACTGTTTCACCTTGATGATAGAGTTGAGCGGCGAGTGCAGTGGTCGCAGAGGCGAGGCAAACTTTGTCGTGATTCAAACGCAACTCATAGAGCAGATGCGTGATGGTGGTGGTTTTGCCAGTGCCTGCTGGGCCGTCAATGAACATGACCGGAAATGTCAATGCGAATGCTGAGGAGTTTTGTGACGGCCTCTGTGCGGAAGTAGAAGCAGTGTTAGTGTCAGCGACTCCAAGAAGCACCTTTACTCGATCTACGATTCGTTGCTGCTCACTGAACAACTTATGTGCGGCGAGGTACGCAGTGAGCATTGGTGATTGCGCTTTCCAGTAGGAGCGCTGTTGTGCGAGCTCATAGCAATCGATGAGGGCTGGTTCTTCAATATCATAATCTGTAAGTGTTTTGCCGTTGGCTTCGAAGTGCCTCTTCAGCTCGACAAGCAGCTTTTGGTGTCTATCATCCTCAGCGCCTATAAATTCGATGCACATCGCCTCTCGAATGTAGGCATGCTCTGGTGCATTGAGTAAGCGTTCAGTGGGGTAACCCCCTATGGTAAGCACAACAAACAAAGAGATCAAGCTTGACGGCGTTGCATGCGAAGCGACAGCCTCCGCCATCGCTATCTCAGCTTCGTGTTCGTGAGGCACAAGATGCAGCAGTCTCGCCACGGATTGGAAGGTCTTCTCCGGTGTCAGTTCTAGAATGGGCTTGAGCGGATCGCGAGCGGTGTCCTCAGTCACGAGCGGGATCGGTTTGTTCATGACAAACATGCGAAAGTACCAGAGTTCGCTGCCCACTTTATACACGCGTTGTAAACGGGCAATGTGCCGATCCGCAGGTTGGCACGGATAATAATATGTGGTTGTCCCATCACCGTGAGCGTGCATATCGCGGAACCAAACAGGGCGGACAATGGCGTCTGGCGCAGGTGCATCGCGCATATAAAATGTGGCTTGAGGTCTTGACCGCAGCAGTGCAGTGGGATCCACTTTGCATCGTTTACCGAATACATCTTCACATTGCGCCTTGACGTCGGCGGGCGCGGTGGTCGTAGCCATGAAAAGCCGCCTGAACTCGGTGGCGGTGAGGGCGTGCACATTGAAATGCTCCTGGGCATAGGCGTCCACCTCTGGTGGGCGGAAGACGTACTTCTCGAACTCGGAGCTTCCAAGTGCGTCTTCACGCGAGTGTGGGGTGATTAAGTGCACATCCATCACGTCCACAACTGGAGAGTTATTGAACTTGTCCATCTCCCAGAGGAGCCAGCAAGCTTCAGTTGCGGAAGTATACATGCCTTGTTTCCAATCTGCGATCTCGTCCACCACCTCATTGCCATTTGCGTCACGGCGAATCTCGTAGCGTGCGCGGTCGCCTCCTTTGAACAAGTATTTGTACAAATACGCAATCACTGATACCTTGGCTGCAATTTCTACATTTATGTGGGTCTTGTACTTAAACAACATCCATACGTTGTACGCCACCACAAATTCGTCGCCTGCTGTCTAGCCGCTGCGGATCTGAGGGCCCTCGCGTCGCTTCAGCTCGATGAAGCCATTATCCACTTTGCGAGTGTCGCCGCATGGACCCAAGAACACGCTCTTGCAGAATCCTTGTTCAGTCTTCTTGCACCATTTCGCTGGGCGGTAATCATCATAAGGATGTGGGCCATGCTCCATTGGACCGGACGTGCGATAACCGTTCCGTGAAGTCGAGGAGTAGCCATCCATGCAAGCACGATCGCCACAGACCAGTTGCTTCATCTCCATGCATATCTCGGGCGTGGATGGTGAGCGTCGATTGATGTAGAACTTGGCCTTCGGGCACATCCGCTGCATGTCGCGGTAGTTAATGGCGCGCATGTGCTTCGAGATGGTGTAGCCATTAGACGGTAAGCGCGCCAGCATGCCATGCTCCGCAAGCACGTCGGGGGTCGGCTTCTGCGCGCAAGTAAAATTGTCTGCCCATGGCTGTAATGAACCTTCCGGTGCGGATGTATGGTCCGCGCCGACGGGCATCACGGCAGGGCGAAAGACAATGTGTGCATGCGGAAGGCCGCGCTTCTGGAATTCAATTACGCTCACCTGCGTATCATGCATATTTGTTTGCATAAGCAAGCAAAATGTTTCACAAGGTATAGTGGACGCATCATCGCAACATGTGCACAAAATAACACATGCTATGTTTTTATTGCAAGCACACTGCTTTTTTAGACGACCGTTGAGAAAATTATGAGCAGTAAATGTTGGTGCGCAGCTCTTTATCCTTGAGCTAGTCAACGCCAACGGCAATCGTATCCGCGATATCGATGGGAGATAAATAGATGATGATTTAATAATCCTGGAAATTAAATTCACGATGACACGCGAGACGATGCGAGACGATAGCGATATGACCGTCACGCTGGTTCAGAATTTTTCCGGGATGAGACGGAAACGACGTGTGAATTCCAGCGCGTATAACCCTTCCCTTTCTGGAATTAAATTTCATAACAAAATCTATATTTAACCGATACATAAAGTAACTAACTTTCAAAAAATCTTAGAGGCGAATTTTGCAACATGACCCCCTATTTTTATTGGCTAGGATCCAAGAATGGTGAGTCAACGTGGTATAAAAAAAACCTCAGGCAAAGTCGACAAATGACGCCATAACTTTGCCTGAGGTTTTTTTTATACCACGTTGACTCACCATTCTTGGATCCTAACCAATAAAAATAGGGGGTCATGTTGCAAAATTATGCGCTATAAATTTCAACAAGTGGCAGCTTTGCAATGAAAATTTAATTATGTTAACTATGGAAATTGTGATCAATACTTTTTAATTCGTGAGATCACGGCACCCTACCCTTATAAGGTAAATACGAGCTAGAAGCTTACCACTTTTTCGTGAATAAAACCTCAACGCCAGGACGTCTATGCATATATTATGCTCCCTTTAGAAATGGGGACAAAACTATCTTAGCAAGAAGAATCCTTGCGCGAGTGCTGTTGACGAGGCGCATACGCACCCTCGATAAATGCGTTGTACGCTTCAACTACAAGACTTCCGCAGGGTTATCTATTTTGCTGTCGGGATCTTAGGACTTTTGGCCCTTGCCAGGACCCCAATAATTCATCATCAAGATCAAGATATTTTTCAGGTGGAACCAGAATCAAAGGGCAGCGTACAGCGCTGCTTCGCACCGACTGGACCATTATTACTGTCGTACTCGTTGGGATTACTTTGCTTCTTTTTTAGTTTAGTGGAATAACTTGAGAGTAAGAATTTGGCTGTACGCGATTCATATTTGCTTTTCAACTTGTACAGTTCTGACTTGGCCCCCCATGCTTTCTTGTTGTTACTGTTGATATCAAGCCGTCTTCCCAACCTATTGTACATAATGCGTTGTCGCGGAGTGCAACCGAACCCTTGCGCTCATCAGATGTATCTGAATACCAGCCCAGTTAGAGCAAGAGTTTTTCGGCTGCGTAGGGCAACTTCGACTCAAAGGGCACCTCCACACTTTCCTTGATCAGGCCGCCGGTTCGCACATACAAACTCGAGAAGGAAATGCCACCGCGAAGATTCAAGACCAGCCCACGGATGAGGACATCGTTATAGAAAATTATCTTGGCCAGCGGCGGCGTGCCGTTCCAGGTGAGAGTCTGATCAAGTCGCGACTCGGAACGTGAGTGGCTCGCACTGGATACTTTGGAAGCGAAAGAGAGCGCCCCCAAAATTCCTCAACGGAAGTGCTTCCTAATTTCGTGCATCGGCTTCCTAGGTTCTTGGTCCGGCGATCAACTGACGTTTCCGCTGCGTGCCTGACATCCTGTCTCACAGTCAAGCGAGGCACCAATATTTCGGATGTGCTCTATCGCCACAGACTGGAATTGAACTAAGATGTGAGCGCCGATCCGGATATCACCTCAGAGTTGTGGCAGCTAATGTAACTCAAGCATGTGACTCGATTGTTCTTACCGCTGCCCCCTGTTCACACAATCCAACAGCCTGAGCACCGAATTTACCGTGTCGCAGTGGCATCAGCCAGCGGGTCGTCCTCAGCCTGGGGGGTGCTGGACTCCGACGAGGCGGAGGGCTTGCAAAGGGCCGTCTCTTCCTCAAAGCCAAGTGAGCGCTGCGCCGCGGTGCGTAAGTCGCGGCCTACCGTCGAGGGCCTGCCGGTGGTGCTTGCTCACTTCGTCTCGAAGGTGCATCTCTCGAGGCCCCCTGCCTGCCCCCCGAGCCTCCCCTACCTGCCGACCCTCCCCTGCCTGCCGAGCCTCCTCTGCCCACCGAGACGCCCTTGCCCCTCTGCTCCCTGCTCCCCCCTGCCCCCCGAGCCTCTCCTAGAAGCATGTTTCGAGCAACGAGAAGAAACCCGAGTAAAAGCTACCTTATCCGCCACAATTGGAGGCCCTCTGTCTGTGTCACACCATGAGGGCTCTCGGCTCGCCGCGGCTTGAGGGGTTGCCGCGCGGCTTTTGGGCGACTCTCGTGTCGGGGCGCCGCGGCTTGAGGGGTTGCCGCGCGGCTTTTGGGCGACTCCCGTGTCGGGGCGCCGCGGCTTGAGGGGTTGCCGCGCGGCTTTTAGGGTACTCCCGTGTCGGGGCGCCGCGGCTTGAGGGGTTGCCGCGCGGCTTTTGGGCGACTCCCGTGTCGGGGCGCCGCGGCTTGAGGGGTTGCCGCGCGGCTTTTGGGCGACTCCCGTGTCGGGGCGCCGCGGCTTGAGGGGTTGCCGCGCGGCTTTTGGGCGACTCCCGTGTCGGGGCGCCGCGGCTTGAGGGGTTGCCGCGCGGCTTTTGGGCGACTCCCGTGTCGGGGCGCCGCGGCTTGAGGGGTTGCCGCGCGGCTTTTGGGCGACTCCCGTGTCGGGGCGCCGCGGCTTGAGGGGTTGCCGCGCGGCTTTTGGGCGACTCCCGTGTCGGGGCGCCGCGGCTTGAGGGGTTGCCGCGCGGCTTTTGGGCGACTCCCGTGTCGGGGCGCCGCGGCTTGAGGGGTTGCCGCGCGGCTTTTGGGCGACTCCCGTGTCGGGGCCCCGCGGCTTGAGGGGTTGCCGCGCGGCTTTTGGGCGACTCCCGTGTCGGGGCGCCGCGGCTTGAGGGGTTGCCGCGCGGCTTTTAGGGTACTCCCGTGTCGGGGCGCCGCGGCTTGAGGGGTTGCCGCGCGGCTTTTGGGCGACTCCCGTGTCGGGGCGCCGCGGCTTGAGGGGTTGCCGCGCGGCGTTTGAGCGACTCCCGTGTCGGGGCGCCGCGGCTTGAGGGGTTGCCGCGCGGCTTTTGGGCGACTCCCGTGTCAGGGCGCCGCGGCTTGAGGGGTTGCTGCGCGGCGTTTGGGCGACTCCCGTGTCAGGGCGCCGCGGCTTGAGGGGTTGCCGCGCGGCTTTTGGGCGACTCCCGTGTCGGGGCGCCGCGGCTTGAGGGGTTGCCGCGCGGCTTTT
>LGRX02034835.1:0-41568 GCA_001247695.2 Cymbomonas tetramitiformis | reverse complement strand
ATGCCGCAGTAGACCCTCTGGAACTGGATACACTGCGTGTGACTTCTGCATCCCCTTCCGATGACCACTCGGTCCCAGTTGTGCAGTATCAGGGTGAACTCATGTTGCACGTCGATGCGAACAAGGAGTCGCTGCAGAGCATTGCAGTAAGGGTTCGGGCGGAGGCGAGCTCGCCCATATACACGTAGGTGTCATGTATCGTTTCCCATACATGCAGTAGGTGCAAGTGAGGGGCGCCGGTAAATGGCTCATTACTGGCCTGAAACGCAGGGCGTCAGGGTAACGGCCCATCGGGTTCTCCACAAACCAGTGTTGAGGACGGAGATACTCGATGATGTCTAGGGTGCGTTGTACGCACGCGTCCGCTGTAACGAAATCGGGCGGAACTCCAGTGGTGCGGGCCTAACTGTACTGGGTACAAGGGGGGCTTGCCCATACCACGTCGAAGTACCCTGGAGGATACCTCCAATAATCCCAGCTCTCAATGGCCGTCACGTGAGTCGGCCGCCAAAGCGGGTCAGCGTCCAGAGTTACCGAGCTCGAGGCTGGGAAGCAGCGGGCAAACTCCTTTTCCACGGAGCCTGTTCCACTGAACAATACCAATATCCGTACTGGCCGAGTATCAAGTGCAGCGAGGGTAGTGACGTAGGTGACCTCGCCCTCTCTCTCGTCATTCCACGTTGTTCCCAAGGAAGGCATTCGTCGGTGGGGTTCTCAAACTCCTCCTCCCAGGGTCTCACCAACAGGTACTAGGCTAAAGAGGCACCTGACGCCACCGCAGCAGAACTGGGTGTGTCGCGGCGTTGCTCTCGACGACGTAATGCGGCGTCACGTACCTGGCCCTCCATGGCCAGACGTTCGGTCTCAAAGTCCTTAACTCCTATGCTGTTATGGCATTTGGAACTTCTACGGCATGGTCGGCTAGACCATTGCTTGTTAAGGTGCATATGAATACATACGTGTTCGTGCTTGCAACCAAGTTCTGTTTGGCATCGTTAGGCACATTTTGAGCTATCGAGTGCCTTGATAGGTGGTGTCTAAGGGGTCCAAATTGGCGTTTGTGGGGGGGTAAATCGATCGATTTAAATGTCGTTTAAGCGTGAGATAACTGCATGGGAGTTAAGCTGCTGCAGAGGTGCTCCACGCTCCAGCTTGTCTCGAGTCCTCCACGAATCGTGGGCCTTTGAGTAGCCCGTCCAGCGTACCTTCCATTCCACAATCTCCTTTCCTCGGGAGATGCGAACTCGTCGAGCCAGAATGCGATCCACATGGGCCTCGCGTTGTCCATCAACTATCACCGCCTCTGGGATTGCTGGCTGTCGGCGTGACGCGAACGCATCTGCCCCTCCCACGTATGGCTTCAGTCGATGTTGTGCGAACACATCATGTATACGCCAGCGTGGGGGGAGCTGCAGTCGATAAGCCACCGGAGCACCTCGGTCTGCCTCCGGAAGACCCGCCTGCATGTCACTGTAGAACCGCTCCGTTACCGCCAACGGCCCATGCCAGCGCTTGCCGAGCTTCCTGCAAAGGGACCTGTCCATGAGCTTCTCCGTGAGGTGCTTGGCTTCTACCCAGACGAGGTCCCCCACCGCATACTCCCGCTGCCCATGGCGCTGATCGAAGAGATCTCGCTGCCGCTGCTGTGCCAACTCCAGTCTACCCCGCGCGTCCCGCAGCCGCGACGAAAAACGAAACGCCCATTCATGTGCAGTCCCCACCCCTCCTTTGCGTCGCCCATCGGTAGACTGGGCAGCTTCTAGAAACATGTCAAGCTGTGCCATGGGTGACACGCCATAGCACAACTCGAAGGGGGTGAAACCGGTTACGTCACTGCGCGAGTCGTTGATAGCAAACTCGACGTTGGTGGCGTACAGGTCCCAGTCCTCCGGACTATCATCGACGAAGGAGCGAAGCATATCCTCCACGACCCGGTTGGTGTGCTCCGCTTGACCATCAGATCGGGGGTTGTAAGGGGTGGTCATTGCCACCTTGACCCCCATCAACCGCATCAGCTCTTTCCAGAACGCGTCTTGGAAGCGTGGGTCCCGGTCGCTGACAATTTTCATAGGCGCGCCATGCTGCCTCCACACGGTGTCGAAGTAGATGCGAGCAATAGTGGCTGCTGAGCTGTCCCCGAAGTTAATGGGGACCACGTGGACCATCTTCGAGAGCTTACAGGTGAAGGCGACGAACGCGTCGTTCCCTTGCTCGGTCAAAGGTAGACCGGTGACAAAGTCCACACCCACGTCCTGCCAGTTTCGCGACGGGATCGAATGCGGGTTAAGCAGTCCATCAGGGTATGACGATCGGGGTTTCACAGCCTGGCAAGTGGGGCAGGACGCCACCCAAGCCCCCACATCATCCGAGGCGTTCTTCCACCAGAATCGACGAAGAACCCTTTCAAGTGTCTTGTCGCGCCCTGTGTGACCCGCTGCCAGGGAGTCGTGGGCTTCGCGGAACACAATCTCCCGGAGGGGCGAGTCCCCACCTAGGACCAGCTGGTAGTGCCCCGCAGCTACCCGCCACAGCACTTCGCCAACAATGCGGAAGTGCTTCGTGCTGTGATGGGGAGCTGACTGTACTTGCTCCCGCAGAGTACGAAGGGGCCCGTCTCGGCTGTACTCGTCCCGCAGGGCCTCAAGGAAATCTCCTCCAGAAACTGTGCCCTGCGCGTCCCGCATCTTTGACGCCTTGCTTGCATCAACAATTGGCGGGGGCACTCGCTGGTGTCGAATCCTCTGCGGTCTTGACCTCGAGGGTGGAGCATACACCACCAGCATCGGCCATGGGAGGTCCTGCAGCACTCCATCTGTTCCCTTAAACAGTTGGGTGGGATTCCCCCTGAGAGTCATGTGTGGGGATGACCTCCTCAATACGCATCCCCGCGCGTCTGAAAAGCTTCCTCCACTGCGGCATGCGCGACTGTAGGTCCGGCAGCAGGAACACTGCAGAGGTGTTCTCGGGGTCTTGCCGCCACTCATGCACGTAGGTGCGGAGTACAGCCTCGATGGTGAGATGGTCGCTGTCATGTGGGGGGCTGCACCACACGTGAAGTCCTCTCCACTGCTCCTTTAGGCAGTTTTCCCAGTATTTGTCCACCAGCTGACCGCGGCCTTTTGGTCCGCGACAGGCATCCACGTCGAACTTCCCGTATTTCGACTGTAGCCGTTCGAACAATGCCTGGTGCAACCGCCCCGTCGATTCCCTCCGCGATTGAGACGCGCTCTTCGCAGGGGGCTTCCTCGTCCTGGGGGCGTCAGTCAGAACCACCGTCGGAGGTGTCGCCGGCTTTGCTGCCTCTTGCTGGGGCGGCGATTTGGTGTTCGACCGCGAGCGAGAGGTCACCGTGCCGCTGGGGCGCTCCATAGGGACCTTGGCTGACACCTGCGGCGGAGTTTGTGCAGGCGCTATGGGTGCTTGGCACCCCGACGTCCCTCCCGCAGGAGGTAACCCAGTTTTTGACCGGGTGCGTGAGGCCACCACGCCACAAGGTTGCTCTGAGGCCTCCGCTGGCATTTCCAATGCCGCCTTTCCTGGTAGCTTGGACCGTCCCATTGCGCGAAGGGACTTGAAGGCCCCCCGAAGAGCCCTTGTACTCTTCTTCAGGGAAGCACGCTGAAACGCCAGCGTCGCCCCTCTCGTGGGGGGCGCTGTGACCTCCGTCAGGTGGTCCGCGCCGGGGTGCTCAGTTTGCACCCCTCCAACATCTGATGTGACCTCCGTCGGGAGATCCGCGCCAGGGTGCTGCACCTGCACCCCTCCAGCGTCTGATGTGACCTCCGTCGGGAGATCCGCGCCAGGGTGCTGCATCTGCACCCCTCCAGCGTCTGATGTGACCTCCGTCGGGAGATCCGCGCCAGGGTGCTGCATCTGCACCCCTCCAGCGTCTGATGTGACCTCCGTCGGGAGATCCGCGCCAGGGTGCTGCATCTGCACCCCTCCAGCGTCTGATGTGACCTCCGTGGGGAGATCCGCGCCAGGGTGCTGCGTCTGCACCCCCCCAGCACCCGCTGCAACCTCTATTGGGAGGTCCTCGCAATGGTGCGGGGCTCGAAGCTCCTTGGCACCAAGTTGGGACTCCATAGCCAACTCCGCCAGCTGCAGAGTGTCCACCGCGTCCAACCAGCTGTTCACCTCAGCAAGCTGGGTCAGGGTGCCCAAGGCTGGGCCCTCCTCAAAGAGGTCGGAGGTGTCCAACACAGAGAGGGGGTCTTTCGGGAGGTCCGACTTAGCGTCGAGAATGCCGGCCTCCTTCAAGCCCTCCCGAGGTGTCTTCGCTGAGTAGTCGGGTCGCCGTGACAAGGCGTCTGGAACCAGTAGCAGGGCCCCTTTCACGTTCTCCATGCGGGGGACCCCCACCTCCACGAGATCCATGTACCATCGTGCCTGCCGCCGACTCAGCTCCCTCCCCGGCTCCATCAGCCATTCCGGTGGCCGGTGGTCGCCTTGCAGTTTGAAGGCGGTGAAGATCAGGTAGTGCCGCCAGGTCACCGTGGTGCAGTGGTGAAGTCCGCAGAGCTCCCTCTCGCCCGTGTGGTAGTTCTGCTCAGCCGCGGAGAACTGCCGGCTCTCGTAGGCTATCACCTTAAGTCCTTCACCACAGTCCTGCATCAGGACTCCACCCAGCGCCACCCCACTCGCGTCGGTCTGCACCACGAAGGGGGCTGATCCGTCCGCTGCGGCCTTCACGTTCGGCAGGGCCAGAACGGGGGCGTCCACCAGTGCTGCTTTCAGCTCTTCGAAGGCCCACTGCTGCTCAGGGCCCCATCTCCACTCCACCTCGTTCTTGGTGAGCATGGTGAGGGGCTGCGCGATGTCGGAGAAACAGTGAATGAACCGACGATAATAACCGGCTAGGCCCAGGAACTGCCGGACGTGAGTGACATTCTCCAGCGCCGGCCAGTCGCGCACTGCCGCCACCTTGTCGTGCTGCGGCTTGCAGCCCTCGCTGGACAGGGTGTGCCCAAGAAACCTCAAAGACTCCTTCAGCATCTGCGCCTTAGAGGCCTTGAGGTATACTCCTTTCTCGCGACAGGTCTGAAGGAAGGTACGGACGTTGTCGTAGTGTTCTTGGACTCCACCCTTCGAGAACACCACCACATCGTCGATGAAGATTCGGACGAAAGGTAAGTGTCCTAAGGCTCTCTGCATCCTCCGCTGGTACTGTGACGGGGAATTCTGCAGTCCCTGTGGCATCACCAGCCACTCGTAGGAGCCCATCTGGGTGGTGAATGCTGTCTTCTCCACGTCTTCCTCAGCCATGGGGACTTGCCAGAATCCATCCACGGCGTCGAAGGAGGAGAAGTGGGTGGCACCCTGCATCTCGTCGAACATCAACTGAATGTCCGGCAGCGGGTACCGATCTCTCACTGTTTGAGAGTTCAGCTGGCGGTAGTCCACCACCAGGCGCAGCGTGTTAGGCTGGCCCGGTTTGGGTACCATGAGACATGGTGCCGCGTAAGGACTGGATGAGGGTCTGATGTAGCCCTTTTCCACCAGCTGCTCGATGCGTTCCCGCAGTTGCCGAAGCTCTTCCACAGACATGCGGTAGGGACGGCGAAATGGAGGTCCTCCCTCCTTGTCCGGCTTAAGGGTGACTCTGGCCTCATCCTCCATCGACCGCCGCAGTTTGGACATCATGGGGAGGGCGTCACGCAGCTCCTCGGAGAACTCCTCGAAGAGTGCCCGGAACTTTTCCTTCCAGCGGGGTGCCACCTTGGCGTCCCTCGTGTCCTGTGGGATGTCTTTGGCGGTGCCCCCAGTATCCGGGGGTTCCAGCTTCACCTGGGTGCTGGCCACAGGCTTCGCATCAGCTGCAGTGTCCACCGAGAGGCATATTGCTTCGGCCTCGACCGCGAGGAGTTCCGCGTCGGGATGATCTCCGGCTGCAGTAGCAGCGAAGGCCGAATCGTGCTCGCTGCCGTCCCTGCGCGCCATCATAAGCCACGCCGGCTGAGCGGAGGCGTCGCCCGTGAGCCTCTGAGTCTCTGCGTACAGGAGGTGTTTACGCAGCTGCACAGCCGTCAGGAAGACCTCATCGATGAGTCCAGCACAGTTGTCTCCGCGTCCACCAGCACTTTTACCCGGGTTGCAGCCGGCGATGGTCACGAGCTCTTTACCCCCCCCCTTCGTTCTGCGTGCGAAGGACACGGAGCCGTGACCGGCGTAATCCAGCATGATGGGAGAAAGGCTACGCAACCATTTCCCCCCCAGCACCACGTCCACTCGGATCCCGAGTGGCAACACCCGCATGGCCATGGCCGACTCATTATAGGTGGAGCCCGCTGCGGTGGGGGCCGTGAACTTCGAGTAGGCCACAGCCCCTGTGGTCCTCACCGACCCGTCCGCTAGTGTGACCTTCATTCGCGGGCCTTGCCGTACGCGTAGGCCACAACGTCGTACGCAGTCTTCAGACACGAAGTTGTCCGAGGCACCGGAGTCCACGAGTACCTTGACAAGCTTGCCACGCAGATACGCGTAGAAGACTAACAGCAGCGCTCCTTCCTCATCATGAGCCGCAGCGAGCTGAGATGCCCACAACACACCCCCGTCACGCAGGATGCGCTTGCAACGGCCGACACCCATGCTCGTGTCGTTGTCACCCCCACACGCTTCATCACCATCATCGTCGTCATCATCATCCTCCGTCAGTGGGTGACTGCGCATGCTTTCTTCCTCAGTGTCTTCCTGCAGGGGGTGAGTATTCAGTGCGTGAATCTCCTCTGGGGCCCCAGCTTTGGCCAGCTGTTGGGTCATGCTGTCCTCGACCCCACCAGCGTCCGGCGCTGGCGGGTCTGCACTCCGCTGCTGGCCCCTGTCTGCAGCCATTTGCTGGGTCAAATTGTCCTCCAGGTGCTCCGGAGACTCGCTCATTGGTCCACCCTCCAGTACTTCGTCAGGAGTCACGGCATCGGGCGGTGTAACCTCAATTGGCTGCTGCTCCGGCTGCTCGCCAAAGAGATCCGCTCTCCCCTCTGCAGGAGTCACCGCCGACTGCCTCTCACGGTACTGGTGCACCCTGTACAAGCTGCACCATGCATCCGGCATCCCGGGGATGTCCCCCCCTGTGCCAGGGATGGTCCCCGTGGCCGAAACAGAAGCCGCGGGCACTCCCACGGAGTTTCCACCAACATCCCCCGTAGCCCAAGGGTAGGGGGGCGAGTCCATGACGGCCAGCGATTCCTCCGCCGGCATCCCACGTTGTTGGCCGCGCCAGCGCAGAAGGTCCTCCGCTTCCCACGCGCGGTGCCCTATCGGGGCATCCTGCTGCAGGGCGTCAGCCTGCTCCGCCGAAGTCATCTCGTCCCACGCAAGGGATAGATCGTGAGCCCGTGTCTCCGCCAGGTCCAGTGCCCGAACCTGCTGGGAGTCGTTGCACATCCCACGTGACCTCGAAGGGCCCTGCAACAGTGCCGACACGTGCTCGACCATGCGCTGTTGCCGCGTCGGCAGTGACAGCGTGCCCAACGGAGTGTGGTGGGCCGGGGCTTGCTTCTGCAGGCACATCAGGTCCACCTCATTCCTGAAGTTGTCCAGCTCGCACCGTCTCTTGTACCTCCGAGCTGGCGCGGCAGACGACCTCATGCCACGACCTTGTTGCATCCGTTCCAGTGCAGTACGGATCCCCGTCGTCGACTTGCGCTTCAGGCTTTTGCGCAGTCGCATCATCAGCACTTCCATGGAAAGCGCCCCCACTGGCCGCCTGAAGTGCCAAGCATTCAAACGGTCAGACACTGCGGCCAAGCAGGGCCTGTAGATACCCTCGTAGGCCCAGGGTTCTAGTACCGAGTAGCGCTCAGGCATGGGGTCGTCGATGATGGGGGTTACCCCCGCCGCTGCGGGAGCCGGTTGAGGGGCTTCGGCAAGAGAGCGACGTCCAGTGTCACTTTCTGGCCCCTCAGCCGAAAGGGTCCTCAGACCCTATTGCCAATCCGAGTCGGCCGGCAACTCGCCGGCTGCCGGGGACGCCCGCTGCGCCTCAATGATGCCCTCCACCAGATCCGTACAATCAGTGAGAGCCGCCAACTCTAGAACAGCGTTGACGTCTGCGGCTGCAAGGGCCTCCACTTCTCCCCGCAGCTCCGCCGGTGCCCACGAGATGTCCTCGTCGTGTGCCATGGCGAAGAACATAGCGGCCACCTGCCGCCTGTCTCAAGACAACCTTTTAGGAGCGTTCGCCTTCCACGCCGCCAGCTTGGCCGCGTCCTTGCAATCCCGCACCAGATGTCCACGCCTTCCACACGCGTAGCACTCCCGTGTCTCTGGAGCCGGGAGGCCAGGTGGAGCACCAGGAAGGGGCAGGCCAGGTGGAGGAGGAGGTGTGGATGCCGCGGCCAGATCGAGCTCAGACTCCGTCAGTGCATTCAGGGCACGTCCTCGACGTTGCTGCCAGAAAGGTGCAGAAGGTGCTGGGGCTCTTCTGCTGGCTGCGTCCGCCGCCTTGGATGCCTTGCTCGCCTCGATGTCACAGGCGAACTCGAGCACCTTGAGAACAGCCGAGGTAACGCCTCGGCTGTGCCCTTCAGCACGTGCCCGATCCTCCCACTCCCCTGGATCATTGAGGTCCAGGTTCACCCTCCTCATTTCCAGCCCCACCTTGTTGTGGTGCACCAACCCCCGCCAGAAGTGGTGGCCGAAATCCTCGTCGGAGACGGGCACACAACCAGGCACTACCTTGGCCAGGAAGTTCACGGTGCGCTGTCGCGCAGACAGTCGCGAGTGGTAAGCGTTGGCCGTCTCCTTGCTCGACTGTCTTCGGGTGAGTCCATCACGCAGCTTCTGCAGCTTCTCGATGGCCAGCAGGCTGAGGGCCAGGTCCCCGAAGAATATGTCAGCGTCAGCGTACCGTTGTATCCACCCCGCTGACGTGCCGACACCTCCCGCGGCCTTCTCCACAAACTCCCGCTGCTCACCTCGCAAACACTCCTCCGCCACAATCCACATGATGTCAGGGACGGAGGTAATGTATCCCTCACCGGTGCAGCTAGTTTGGCGGCACGCCCTCATCACCAGCTTGTTGTCCAGTAAGTTCTGGACCTTTCGAGAGAAGGCCTCCAGCTGGTTGACCTTGTCGTCTTCGGACAAATCCCCTTCTGCAGGGAACTTCGGCAGCTTGTTCACGAGCTTCAGCAGCGCGTCCTCCACCTTCTGCTCGCCGATGAGGTCACGGCTGCTGGGCTCTCCCGCGGTGGACGATGAAGTAGCTGCAGGGGTAAAGGTTGCTGCGTTAGGTGAAAGATGAGGTCGAGGGTGACGTGAACCAAGGTTAGTCGGAGCCGTCGCAGGCGCGGGGGTTGTCGGATGATGCACAGAGGTGGGGGCTGCCGTCAGAGCTAGAAAATGGGCTCGACCATCAGATGGAGGCGGGGTTGGAGTCGGCGTAGGAGTTGACCGTGACTGCAGCTGCCGATACCACTCCGACTGCTCCACCTCGGCCCATGCTGTAAGACAGTCGGGATCCAGGAGGTGCATCTCGGACTCAGGGGTACTGGAGACGTGCTTCCATTCCGCGCGGGGGTGTCCTGAGCCCGCAGGCCTACTGCGGTATGCCAGAAGGGCCGCGTCCACCACGCCCCGGTCCACCACCCACGCATGCGTCTCCATCTCCGGGGTCATCAGCATGACTGGCGGCTGTGCCACAGTGCCCCCCATGTCAAGGTACTCCCTCAGTGATACCCCCAGCAAGAGGATAGCCTTGTAGAAGAGGTCAAGGCCACCATCTGCAGCCGATCTGACCGTAGCCGTCGGCATTCCGAGTCCGAGGTATCCAGTGTCCCCCAAGGCTGCGGTACCCACAGAGTGTGGCCATCTCGTGTGGCCAGTAGGGCCCGCCCTCGATGCCCACCTCGACCAGACGGAGGGGGAGGGGGAGGTCTCCCTGGTGACCCGTCACGACCTCCACCATCATGCTCTGGTGCTGGTAACGCAAGCGTGCTACCAGGTGGAGGAGGAGGAGGAGGTGGCGGTGGCCCACTGGGCATTGGGAGTGGCACCGCGGGTGGCAAGGGAGCAGCTGTCGGAGGTCCAGGTGGTGCACATCCCCCATCGCCACCTCCAAGTGCTGGTACAGCAGGGTCATGTGCAGGGGGAGGCAGCTCCGCTGAGGGCCCGCCAGGCGTCACTCCACCAGGACCATCAGGGGTCCCGTTCGCCTCACGGAAGTTCACATGTCGAACGGCAGCTGCCGAGTCAGTGCCTGGGGTGTGGTCAGCAGGGGTTCCTTCACCAGACCTGAGAACCACCACCGTCTCCAGGGACTGCCTTCGTAGCCGGGCCAGTTGGCGGGAGCCAACGGTCTCGCGCTCTCGTGTGGCGCTGCCCTTGCCCGCCGTTTGCTGCAGGGTCACGTCCCCGTTGCCGACTCCAGCTCCTCCTCTGCCGCCGGGCTGCCCAGTTTGCACCCCCACATCGGGGGCCACCACCGCGGTCAGGGGGGCAACACCAGCTCGCTGCGGGTGAATCTCCCCCCCGCCCTCCGCCAGCTGCGGATCAACCGAAGCGATCCCCGCCGGGGGGTCTGCGCCGGGGTGCTCTGCGTGCACCCCTCCAGCGTCTGAAATGACCCCCGTTGGAGGATCCGCGCCGGAGTGCTCCGCGGGCACCCCTCCAGCGACTGAATTAACCCCGGCCTGGGGGTCTGCACTGGCGGTCTCAGCTGTGGGGTCCGCAGGAGCGGACCGTGTGCCCCCCCCTTGGTTGTGGAACTCCTTCAGGCACTCCCTGAAAGTGGCCGCTAGGGCTGCAGGGGTAAGGGTCCGCCCTTCGTCACGCTCTCGACGCCGCAGCCTCCGCTTCCTCTCCTTGGCGTCGCGATGCTTGCGGGCACGGTCACTAAGTCCGTCACTCTGCCCGCTCCTGCCCGACTTAGACGACCTCGAGGATTCTGATGACCTCGACGAGGACGTCTGCGAGGCGGACGAAGAGCCCCCGCCAGAATTGGAGTCGGACTCCTCGCGGAAAGGTAGGTTGCGCTCGTCCCAGCTCCCCGGTCCCGACGAACGACGAGACCGCCGACGCCCTGCGTTGTTCGAGACGAACACTTCAGGCGGTTGTGGCGGTGCTGCGGACGTCTCGTCCACGCCAACAGTGACAACGCGCTGCGCTGAGGCTGACGCAGTGATGGAGACGACCAGCTCCTCCTCCTCCTCCTCGTCGTCATCTACCTCGTCCCAGCGCTGCCCTTCCCCGTACGGATCGTTGGGGTCCACGTCACTGTGGCCCCCCGCCCGCAGATACTCGTCGTAGTCGTTGGGGTCCGCCTCGTACTCATACGCGGACTCCTCGCCAGCACTACGGCCAAATGGGTTGTCGGGGTCTACGTCACTGTGGCCCCCTGCTCTCAGGTACTCATCGTGAGGGCAGGGATTGTCTGCGACAGGCTCCTCTTCCGGCTCATCCTCCTGTACCCCTCCAGCGTTCGTCGCGTGGGCCCCTGCAGGGAAGCCCTCGCCGGGGTGCTCTGCGTGCACCCCTCCAGTGGTACGAAAGGCCCCTGCTGGGTAGCCCGTGCCGGGGCGCTCTGCGAGCACCCCTCCAGCACCATAGGTGGCCTGAGCTCCCACCTGCAAGCCTGACGCAGCCAGCACCGCCGCCTCTTCGTGCCGACGATACGCCAGCCAGCGTGCCGCCTCCTCAGCACTCCTAGCAGTCCCTGGCAGCGTCTGAGCCGGGGAGTGAAGTGCAGGGGCGTAAGGGGAGGGAACCCCCCCGAAGGGGAAACTCCCAGACCAGGTCCATGGTACAGCGGGGACCGGTCCAGGAACTGCTGCTGGGGTGTGGTACACCGGGACGGTTCCTGAGGGATGTGGCTGTGGGTAAGGGCTGAGTGGAGTAAGGCGGGGGTCTGCGAGGGGGACCTGAGGTGGTTGATATGGCAGGGGACTGGGCTGTCCTGGGGCCATGGGTGCTGCAGGTCCGGTGGTGGAGGGTGGAAAGGAGCCAACAGCAAGTGAGGGTGGAAAGGTGAATGGAGACGGGGGTGCGGCGTAGGGCGGCTGCATATCTGGAAGTAGGCAGGCTAGTTCTGTTGTGGAAGTTGAGGTAACGGTAGAGGCTGGAAACCTTCAGGAAGTGTGAACGGGTCCTCTTCGTCGTCCGACGTAGTGGGGGACACTGAAGGTGAAGGAGGGAAGCCGCCAAATGGAATACCAGGTTGCTGAAGAGGTCCAGGAGGGTAGACCCACTTGCCAAAGCCCTGCTTCCACCACTGTCGGTTGTACGTGTCGCCAATACCAAAGGGTATGGCCATATGCCGGTAGGTTACTAAAAATAGCCCACAACAGTGTTAAGGGGGCTGGAAGTGGATGTATGTTCAGCAGTCGAAAGCACACTTGCTGCCGGCGGCTGAGGTTGCTTGCAACACTATTGGTGGTGAAAACAGAGTTGAAGAAGTACTTTTTATGTTGTCAAAGTAGTCCTTACTTCACTTCTGTCCATTTTCTAGAAAATTCGCAAGGGCTCCGCGACACACTTTTTAAGTGCTAAGAGTGGATGGAGAGTACTTGCTGCCGCCAGAAGTGTCCAGATAGGTCCCAGAAGGTTGCATAAGTTCATATACTCCAGAAATATTCCAGCAGAGTTCATATATGGAGAATAAACCAGCAGTACTGTCCAGAAACCACCATTTGCCAGTCTGTTAAGAGCCAAAAGGGCTATTTTGGGGCTGAAAAGGGTACATGCACCAGCCAAAAGAAGCACCAAAGGGCTGTAGAACGGTGGGAACTGTTTAAGACCAATAAACAATATCCATACTTGTTGCAATAAAGTAAGAACACTGTATAAAGCCCAATATTGAAGTCTAGGGAGTCGATCCACTCTCAAAACTCCTTGTTGATGGACCAAAAAGGAGTGAATGCACACATATGTTTTGAAGAAATAAGCTGTTTGAGGCTGTTCTATGGGTTGGTGAGGGCTAGAAAAGTTGTAGATAACCCATAAAAGTCGTGCAAAAGTTGTTGGAAGCCAGGATATAAGCTAAGAAGGTCCATGCACTTTCCTTGCTTGAGTATGGTGGCTGCTTAAGTATGGTGGGAGTGGATCCACAGCAAGTATTTCAGAAAAAAAAGGCTATTCCGAACCGAATTCCAGTGTGTTTGAGGTCAGAATTTATGTAAAACTGCCATAAAAAATTCACTAAAAAGGTCGGAAAGCTTCTCTCCCCCCCGAAATACTTCACCACCGAGTCCGCGCTTGCTGATGCACCCAAAATACGCCAAAAACGCTGTAGATGCACGTCCAAAAGGCCGAAATACCGCAGCTCGGGCAAGAAAACGGCCCGCAATTAATATTCTGCCGTATTAAAAATAACACCCAAACGTACCCAGAACCGTCCACAAGGCTCCCCTGCACCGGTACATAGAGTTCACTTTGTCGATGCACAGCATAAAAGGCCAAAATAACCGGTCGATGCACGCACAAAACAGCCAAATACAACCGTCGCAGCTGAGAAAGTACACGCAAGTGCGCCTGTGACTTTGAAACAATTATTTGAGCACCACCAAAGAATATCTCACGAATATCGGCTGTGCATGCACCGGCGAACGAGTCCAAATATCAGAATAGCGAGCGCGAGCGAGCCCAAAAAATAGGCCAAAAACGTGTGCATGCGCAGCCAAATACGGTCCCGCCTCAAGGACGCTAACCCGTAAAAGCTGCAAATAGCACCGTAATTCGCCCACAGAATACACCCGAAGTGTCAACGAAGTAAGAAGGTAGTTATCCACAGGTCCGTACAGTGCATGCACGAGCTAGAGCGAGCTAAAAAGACGCTCACACGCCAAAGATACCAAATTGTCCCAGGGGTATTCCCAGGAGTTATCTATTATCCTCTATTATCTTGAGGAATCATATCATATATTCAGATATACTATTTAACATAATCCCAGACAGCAAGAGTTATATCATTTGCTGTCCAAGTCCAAGAGACCAACTCTGTTACCTCTCTTTATTCTCTCCTCTGAGCTCACATATTATTTTCCCCAACTGTTCGCTCAGGCAATGTCACATCCACTCATTAATTTCCCTAATAGTTCGCTACTCTTATTCTCATCGAAATCAGACCCCCCTACTATGGGTGTCTCAGCAGGTACGTCGTGCCTCCTGGCACACCCGCCGCATTCGCAAGGTTGTCGTACTTTAACTTGGCGTTGGATTGGCTCTATGATCCTATGCACGAAATCATGAACTTGGGAAACAGGCTTGCAAAAACGCTGCTTGGGCTGGATTTCAACGAGGCCGCGCGCAACTTTGCCGAGGAGGAGGGCCTGCACCCAGAATGGGGGCAAACGGAGTGGGTGCAGAATTCGAAAGGCGAGTTTTGTATTAGTGCAACATTTCTGTAATTGTGTTCAATATGTCATACACGTGTTGACGGTATACGGCAACACGGACAGGGGAACCGCATGAGGTGTACAAAATGACAAACGGTCCATGGGGGATCCCACCGCGTCCGAAGGCTTCGACCACCTTACGTTCTCGGGAAACAGCACTCGCCTTCTTGAAGGAGTTGCGGGGAGTCACCCGGTGGGGCGATGGGCATAAGCATTTGTTGCGCACCTCAACCGCCTCCAACGGCGCAAAATACGCAAAGCACCTCAAGGCGCATGCGGCTTTGAAGGCTTTCGAGTCCAAGTTGTTGGCGGTATTGTCCTCTTGGCCTCGCGATGATGGTGAAGTCGACAATGCGCTGCAAGACATTGTGTCCAAACTGACTATCATCATACGGGAATGCACTGCGCATTCCATAGAACCTCGGGTACGTATTCAATGTTGGTGTGATATGAGTTCCACATGTCACAGGTATGTTGAATATATGTTACAAACGTATTGATTCGTACGCGCAGGATATGGAGTATTTGAGAGAGCAGACCAGACTTTTCTTTGAGGACTTGGAAGCGAATGGTCCTCCACAGTGGCTTGCAATCAACACCCATAAAATCTGGCACTGGGCCGATCTGCTCCTGCGATTCGGACCTGTGCGTGAATGGTGGATGTATGCCTTCGAGTCCATGAATGGCAAGCTAGCTAGGTGGGTGAAGAACAATGCGTTCCCCGTGGCAAGCATCATGAACGGCTATCTAAGGTTGAAAACCTTGCGCTCCCTACGAGGCATCCTGACCATGCTCTTGAACCGAGAAAGAGCTACTGCCGGCCGTGTCCCGCGGGCTTTGATGGCGGGCCCCGCTCCCGGCATCGTGGTCACTACCTTCGGGGAGAAGGGTAAGCCATTGGAGCTAACGTCCTTGGAGATTGACCAACTGACCCGCTGGATGCGAGCGAGTATTCCCGCTTACCGAAAGCTTTTTCAACAACATGCTGAGTACGACCTGTTCCGGCGGAGGTGCAACCTGCAAGCTCGCACGCATGTACTATCGGTAGTATACCTGCAACATATTGTCAACTTGTTTCTGTATGTTTATCATATATTGTAAGTATACTAAGAATATGTTGTCATCACAGGGAGAATGCCGCGCGCTCTAAACAAGCACTGCGGTACCGACAAGAGGTGGGTGGCGTGCCCGCGATCGCGTTCGGCCCATTGGAGGACCCTGAAGGATGGCTTGGTCGTCAATACACGGCTTACGAGAAGTCGCTCATGATGGGTCCCGAACCCATGTGTTCCAAGTACAACAAGGTGAACATCGGCGGTGTCTTCTATCGCACTAGAGACGGGGACAAAGGGAAAGTGACAACCCAGTGTTTCGTCCGCGCATCCTTCCCCAAGAATGATGCCGATGCCGATGACGAGTGGGAGGACAGGTACGACCTCAACCACCAGTTTGCATGCTTCTTTGCCTTTTCGTATATCTCTGCAACATATATGCAATACGTCCCCAACATGTTGAGGGTATGTTGTACGTATATTACAAAAACATTGAACATTTCGTGCGCAGGTATGGTATCATCAACGCCATTCTGCGGGTTAGCATTGGCGGTGTGCTCTACACTTTTTTAAACTGTGATTGGCTACCCGTGCCCACGGAAGCTCAGATCGCAAGCTTCAAGCTGAAGAACTCCATCCTCGGCGTGGACAAGGTGTCCAAGGCTTACTACACCTTCAACCCATGGGACACCTCCAAGTACACTATGGACAACCGAGAGCCCTACCTACTGGCCAATCAAGTCCAAGCGCAAGTAGTGATAGTCAAACACCCCTGCATGGATTCAGCGGTGATACTTGATACGAGCGACCGCAATATGGAGAAACTTGCACTCGTTGATAGGCCCGTAGGTAGTGATGGTCACTTTGACACATGCGGGAAGTGTAGAGTCGGTGGCGAGCTCCTTCTGTGTGAGAGGGCAGGCTGCAAAGAGGCTATGCACGTGCGATGCGCAGGGCTCACCGACATCCCCACTGGAATGTGGTACTGCAAAAAGTGTGATGACGCATAGTAGTGCCTCTGTACACATTTGATATACCTGTAATATACCAGATACGTATTGCGGACATATTGTAAGTATTATGCAATATGTGAGCAGCAGGGGGGTCTTACCCCTTTACCCCATGCAGTCATGTGTTGCATAATTCACTCTGATTGTAGACATATTGCACATGTACTAAAGATATTCTGCATGAGGGAATGTTTCAATATGTGTTCAACACATATATTGCAAACGTGTTGAATGATTCATCTGATTGTAGACATATTGCACATGTATTGAACGATTCCTTATGCGCGAATGTTTCAACATGTGTTCAACACATGTTCAAAAAGAAAAAAAGAAAAAATGTGACTCTTCCTACTGGAAGCGTACACATGTTCAGTACGTGTTGTGCAGGCGGTTGCAGACATATTGAACATCCCTCCAATCGTTTTGCCTTATTTCAATACATCGGGGCCCCAATTCAAAAAGCCCCCCAGAACCGACTTCTGCGATACGCGTCCAAATGCCGTGAAAACTTGTCCCCATAACGCTAGACCCTTCCTTAGATGATACCAAGTGCTAGTGGGTGAGTCTGACACCATTTGGGTGCCCATGCTAGCATACTCATTTTCGCTGTGTCCAGGCTGATCGCGGTTCAATAGTTTGGCCAATATGTTACACGTGTATTGGAATGTCCAGATATTAGCATACCGTCTTCAATATGCCTCCAATATGCCTCCAATACGTGTTCAACACGTATATTGAACCCGTCTAGAAACGTAGGGTTTATAGTGCAAGCCCGTCCACCTAGCCGTGCTACATGCCATTGTACACATGATACATTCTATGCTAAATGGCACCGCAACCTGTAAATTGTCCGAGGCATGCCCGCAGCCATCGGTTCTTGTCTCATGATATTCCTACTCATCGGTTCCAAGCAACATTATCGACTAGTCTAGTCTTGGTCTCTTGATCATAGCACTTTCATACCACTCTGAAGTTTGATTTGGGAAGGTTTGATGCAACCAAGCTTTGAAGTTCCCATGGCACCAAGGGCAATAAACCTTCCCCCTCACCCGATAGTGATCCTTCATCGGCTTGTCACATACCCCGCCGTTTGGCAATTTTTGCTTACACACTCGGGCTGGCCGCATGACCGCGGCTTGTGGTGGTTGACGGAGGGTTGATGGATGTGCAGGAGGTGAAGCTACAGGTGGACGACTTGATTGTGCAGTTTGATCTGATATCGCATGAGTAGCGGCAGGAGAAAATTCGGTGGCTCTCGGTCCCAAATGAGCGGGTGGAAGCGAAACGGACTCACCCATGACTGCGTCGGGGATGGCGGCAGTCAAGGGTTGCATTGGCCGCATGCCAGGAGAGGGTATACCATCCAAACTCCTTCTCAACCGACGAATTTGGATTAGCTCCTCCTCATTCGCGGCTCCAAGGGTGGCATCCCTCTTGCGTTGTTGTTCACGCTTTGTGAGCCACTTTTGGACACAGGCTGGTGACTTTGGCCGCAAGTCATGATTGGCATTTGCCACCGGATCATGCACTGCACGAATCATGCGAGCCGCAATTTCTCGATTACTTTTTTCACCGAGCTCCTCGACCAGCTGCTCCGCCAATGCAACTTCTGCCGGTGTCTCTACATCGTACACCCTACAACCCTTCCCTTTCAAGGTGAGAAAGCGTGCGCCAGTTCCACGCACATAGCACGGCGCTTTCTCACCTTGATCGATGTCCCCTGCCCCCACGCGCCTAGCACGTTGTGCCTCTGCGGCTGCCCGCACAACATCACTACTGCAGACGGTATGCAACTGACTGAGACAAGCGGAGGCATCGTTGGATGTTGATGTATCATCGAGGTCCAAGGATGTCGACGTCTTAAACCTTCGTTTGCAGCTCTGGTGGATGAGCCTTCCTTAAACCCTAAAAAAACTGCCCTCGTTACGCCTTCGTTGCAGGGTAGAAGTCTTCCAAAATTCATTGCGGCCCGATATTCAAAATTTCGATGGCCCGGTTTCGGCCAGCGCGGTCAGGTCATGAAATATGCACGGCCAGCCTTCGGCCGGCTTGTCCAACGATTTACGGGTCTATTGACCAGACTTGTTTGGCGGCCCGGTTTCGGCCAACATGAAGACTTGCTTTTTCGGCATATCGCGCATTTTCATAAAATTTTCGATTAGGCTGTAAACTGACCGCATGCCTACGTTCGATAGCTTGAAATGACGGCATCAAACCCCTCTACGTGTGACACCAAATTACGGGACGATTGGATACGTGATGTGTATGTTATGACCCGATCAGTAAACCCTATCATTCTGGCGACATATGTCGCACGTTTCCCTAAAATTTCCGATTGGACTGTAAACTGACCGCCTGCCTACGTTCGATAGCTTAAAATGACGGCATTGATCTGCTCTACACGTGCCACCAAATTACGGGACGATCGGAATGCTGCTGCAACCACGGGTGAACGTATTGTCTAAACGAAACTGTTGACACAGCGTGCAAAACATACTTGCACGCTCCTCATCATATACAAGCCAAGGGCGCTTTTCACTCCATTGTGGGAGAAATTTGCGAGTTTCTTCTGTCTTGTGCAACTTGCGCTGTGGGTCACTCTGTGCTACAGAACTCTTCTGTTTCGACGATGGCGCTGAAGGCTGCGAAGTGTTTGTGGTTGACTCAGGTGCACACTGTTCAATCTCTGTAGCGCTAGTCTCAGGCTCTTTCCCAGGACGACGTTTTAAAGGCGCTTCATTCGTTATGAAGACTCGGAGTAGGGTTCTGAGGGGTGCCTCCAGCGTGAGCGACGTTCGCCGACGGCACAGTGGCATTCGCAGCAGTCGAAGCAGGTGGTTTCGATGAAGATGTGCCTTTCAGTTTCGCGCGTGTTTCTCCTAGTGCTTTCTTGGAACGTTCTGTGACCTTGCGACTGTCTAGGGGCTTAGCGCCAGGTTTCCACGACAAAAAAGATACTGCTGCATTTTGGTGTGAGGCCTCATCAGGGACTGCGGTTATGGATACGTTTTGTGGAACTGCATCTGAATCGCGCTGACTAGTATCAGTTGCCAACGCAAAATTGCCGGTATTACTTTGAAAAACTGTTTGCTCGGTTGTCTGCAAGTTAGTGGTGGCTTCAGAACTCAAGTCGACCACCATTCTGACCTCATCATGACCCCAACTGGAGTCGGGATGCGTAAGGACACGAACCCTCTGAAAATAAATCCGTGGGAAGCTGATCTCATCACTCCTGTTGGTCTCAATTAAAATACTCGGACCGGTTTCATTCGTTGTGTCAAGAACAAGATCCCAGCACAGGTCCGCTGTATCACACGCGCCTTGGTTCTCAACGGTGTTGGGATCTCCCCCCACGAAAAAGGAGCGCAATAAACTGATGCCGCGAAGAAGATACAACAAGGGTGAGAAAACGAAAATCGCGCATAGTGAAGTTCCCAGAAGTCCCGCTCACGCACTGCGTGTGTTAGTCCTCGCTGTGGAATATGATGGTACGAGATGAGCTGTGTGAGCTTATGTGAGCTGCCGCGTCGTCTCGTGCGTGAGGGATGGTCTCTGAGGGTGAATGTGAACAAGCGAGGTGACTCGATGGAAGCCCTGAGAACAATTCAGTGTCTTGGAAATTTTTCGTATTTTCGACGGACGGCCCGATTTCGGCCAAGGCGGCCCGGGGAGGGATAAGGTTCAACCCCTGCACGGAAAGCGCACGGCCAGATTTCGGCCAAATTGGCCGAGGAAAAATCGGGCCTTTTCACCCACCAATGCCAGCGGCCCGCAACCCAGATTGCTATCGGCCCCATTCCGGCCCGGACCGATGCTCTACGGCCCCGGGCCGGCCCGCCACGGTAAGACTTCTACCCTGCTTCGTTGTGCCTTTGTTGTGCCTTTGTCGTACCTTTATTTAGCCTTCGTTGCGCCTTCGTTGCGCCTTCGTGACGCCGTCGTGACGCCTTTAACCGACCTTTATTATGAGAGCACAACGAAAGCAGGAAAAACTTACCTAAGTGGAACCTGGATGAACACGCTCAAGAGCACGTTATCGTAAAAGACATATGATCACGTAGTTTAGCTTTCTCGATGATATCAATCACCACTGCACTACTGACCGATTCCAGCTCAATATTCACACTCGACTGGCAGCAAAAGTAAACAGCCCAGCGCTTCTGAATGTGAAGCGACTTGCTGTCGAGTTCACGTCAAGAATCGTCAAGATGAACGGAAACTCAAATTGAAATAATCGAAGGATGACAGTAACGCGACAGCGACAGCGACAATGGATGAGACAAATCCATCGCATGTCGCTATCGCATCGGCTTCGCCTGTTTCACCATGACCATCACCTTAATCCTTTATTAGTCTTTAAGCTAACCCATAGTCTGTATATGAGCCTATAGTCTGTATATCGGCTTAACTTATGGCTACTACCCTTAATCCAGATCCTCCCACAAGGATCTAGCGCAAATGGGCATGGCGACGTTGTATGTCGTATTTCTTGGCCCGGCATATGCTTTGGGACAATATTTATGAACCTTTTGAATTATCTATACCATTGGTTTGTTTGAAATGTCGATGGTTTGACCTTTAATCTTAGCGTGGTTTGGGTGGGTGCTTTCACAGAATTTTAATTAAAATGCTAGATCCTACCACAAGGATCTAGGGTACCGACAACTCTAGGCCTTGTTACACGAGCTCGGGTTGGTGCGTATGTTGTTAACCTTCGAGGGTATCACCAAAACTAATTTTGTAAGCCCTTTAATATCATACTAGCCGTATTAATCGCCGCATATGCGCATGACATGGTGTAGTACCGTCGAAATTCAATATTTCCATCATAATCAGGGTCTGAAAATCATATTCTAGAGCCTCTAGCGGTAGTTCTAAACGTTCAAAAAATCCCAAAAAAATCCCAAGGAGACTTTGAAGTCATATTAACCCCTAAGGGGCGGATGGAATTTCTTGCAAAAAACGGTGTTTTGGGGATTGTAGGCATTGTCGCGTATCGCGGACATCGATGTGCATTCACGTTATCATGTATGCTGTGTATGACCACCATGTAACTTTAAGAGCGCCATAACATGCATCCGTGCACCATATATATTCAGATTTTCGGCATATCCAACCCAGTTTTCATGATTTTGGGACATGTAAAATTTCTCCAATCTCCTATTACAACTTACATTTCGACTTCGTTGGGTGACTATCGTCATGAAAACTTGGGGATTGGTCACATGAACATATTCCCACCCGGTAGCGCACCTGTATACCGGCAAATATACCGACTATGAGCAAAAACGCCCCCCAAAACACCAAAAAAACACCCAAAAAACACTTAATTGTAAATGTTTTCCATACTTAAGGAATGCTTTCCCATACTTAAGCGCAATTGAAGGCGATTGCTTCCTATTTGTGGGGATATATAGCATGTGTCATGCAAACAACCATGCAGGGGACGCTAGTGGACATTGGGCACGCGACATGCCTTCACAACTCCACCCAATTGGGCGGGATCGTCGGGTGTAAGCCTTGATTTCGTATATTTTAAGACAAAATTCAAGCTCTAAAAGGCAAGTTTTCAAGAATTGTCGTAATTGAAAATGTTGCTATGTGAGATATATGTCCTATATGGACTACCCATCCCAGTGATTAGTCATTTGCGACATACACACAGGTAGGTGCACGCGCCTTGGAATGCATATTTCGGCAAGCCAAGGGCATGTAGAACCACTTGGATGCACATTCTCACAATCGAATCCGTCCGTATACGGTACAAACCGCCCCTTAGGGGTTAAAGTACTGAAGTACTCACCAAGGCAAAGATCTAGCCTCAAAGCTTAAAATGGACCAATACTTACGCCCAAAATGCGAAATTGTCCCCATACTTAAGGAGTGTGTATATCTTACCCATGTGACCGCGTTCGTGTGATGTGTCCAATATACATGACCCAAGTCCTATTTTGACCCAAACATGATTAATATACCTGCATACCTTGAGATGTATCATGTATATAGTGGCAAAGGATCGATACACGATTGGCAAAAAAAATGTGGAAGATACACCCCGTTTTTGAAGCTTTAAAAAACGCAGCAATTCAAAATTTGGTTGGGGCATGCTATAAATGTATTAGCTAGGAGCATAATTATATGATGGACTCTCGTCGAACCACGCACCATACTACTTAGTATAGGTCCCATGTGGAAAGTATTCCTTGGCGTTGACTGGTAGAAAGCTCGTGGGGTGCCTAAATAAATTATTGAAAAAGTGATCCTTGTGGGAGGATCTAGAGCGTTCTAGGTCCTCCCACAAGTAAGGATCTCGGGATAGTAGCCACTTAAGCTGGCCCATACTCTGTATATCAGCTTAACTTGCTTATTAATGTAGTCTAGATACGCCTTAACGCCTCAGTCAGTCACACTACAAATACAGTCTTAAAATTGGAGACAAATTGCCGTATGGCGCAACATATGCGATGCCGCAACGACCGCGACCCACGGCTTTAAGTACCCTCCCGGTAGCTAAGGGGGTCACTGGGCTCACTGCCGGTAGCTACTGTACCGGTACCACGTCGGATTTGCGCGCAGCACTGGCTTCCACCTTCGCACCGGTTTTCTAATCAGCTGCGGCTACATAGCCCAGCTTGCATGACACATATGACACATATGTGAATGGAACCCGGCCGGTGCACTGCGTGTGGAATTACAAAAATAATAATACGACATATCCAGAAGTGCCAAAAATCAAGGACTCCCGTCAGACAGGAATCAGGGTCCCATGACCCGACTGCCGACCCCAGCCTTCTGCATGCGGGCACATGCCCCTCGTGCCAAAGGACTGAGGCCTGCAAATACTATCATTACCCTAAAGAGTACAGACTATGGACCTAAAATGCTGAGCTAGGGCTGAAACCCTCAAAAAGCATAATTACCCGCTCCAGCACAGAGTCAGGCATGACAGCAATAGCAAAGCCATCACCTAGCAAAGCCTACTGAACAGTGCCTAAATGAGAGGCAGCATGAGGCAGCTTCGCAGCCCCCCACCGAAGGATCACTATAGCTACCTCTCATCACAGCGGTCGGCACTGAACAGGCACAGGCCCTAGCCTCCTCTACCTACACTCTAATGAGCCGACTGCCCCTCTGCGGGCCGGATCTGGACGGCCTCCAGCTCAGAGCCCAGCTGCTCCAGGTCCTCCAAGCACTGAAAGCGGCCTCTCCTCATCCGTACCTGAAGCACAAGGGAAGGCGGGTGGGAAAGCCCACACAATCACAGTAACACGGCAAGAGGCCCTCTCAGTCCGTTGCTGGCCTCTTAGGCCTCCGACTGATCAGAAAACCTCAGTTTTCAGATCTGCTCCGTATGACAGTCATACTGCCTGTCATACTACACTGATCAGAAAACCATCAGTTTTCTAATCAGCTGCGGCTACATAGCCCAGCTTGCATGACACATATGATACATATGTGAATGGAACCCGGCCGGTGCAAGCACACAAAGATCACCACAAAGCAGTGCACGTACAATGCATGACAGGAACAAGCAAATCAGACAAGAAAGGCCGCCTACTCTGCTGAGCATGGGGCATGCTTCTGGACACCGCCAGCCTGCGGTTGAGGTTGGTAGCCTTGTAGGTGGCCGCAGCCGCCGACGAGCTCCAGCCACCGTACTGATTGAACTCGAAATCAGTAACCTGGTCAGCCGCAGCCACCGCCGTAGCCCCACCAGACCGCAGGGACTGGGTCCCATACAGCTGCCTCAGAGCATCGGGGTCCAAGCCAGAAGCCTCACCCAGCATCCTGAACAGGTACCTCCTCAGCTGAGGATACGATCCAGCCTCTACCCCGTCAGGCAGTCAGCCGACGGGTCCCGCTGAAACCGCCTGCCATCAATCTGCTGAAACAGGGGCTCATCGGGCTGCACTCCCCGTGCAATCTGGGTGTCAACCCACCTCTGACTGACCTCCACTGGGCACAAAGGCTGCCCCTCCGCCGCCCGGGCAACCTCCACGCCAGCTGACCATACCTATACTTGTCCGTCTTCCGCTTCTCCAGGAAGGTGGTCATGTGGGTCTCACAGAACTTCATATCCCGCAGTCTCACCTTCTCCGCACAGTCATACCGCCAGAAGCCTGTTCACATGTCCAAACCCAGTGTAGCAAACATCTGCCGAGTGACACCTCCCAGCATCAACCAGCAACGAGCACCACTCTGCACAAATGCAAACTCCAGCGGCTCCTTCCTGTTGAGCCGCCTGTCCCCCAGCCTCCTGTGAGCTGCCTCCCGTACCGCGGCCACCAGCCGATGAGAGGTGGGGTTCCGGTCCGCCGGGACCAGAGCCAAATCATGAGCAGTGAAAACCATAGCCGAAGCGGTCTTCACCACAGAGAAGGTCCTGGCCGCATTGGCTATGTACTGCAAGTACATAGCCACCGTGACCGGGTCGGCAGGAACAGGCACCCTAGGTGGGTCACGGTCCTGACAGAAAGCCTGGTACCGTACGAACACCCGAGAGTAGCCCCGCATGGTGCTAGCCTCACGGGTGCCAGACACCGCCAACAGCATGTCTGCCCGCAGCTGCATCTCCAGCGGGTCCGTCACGGAGAACTGCAGCCCAGCCCACTGCTCCCCAGTGCCTATGATGCCTGCATGAAAGGCAGCCCCCATCTCATACCCCTACCCCAGTCACAAGCCCTGCAACCTCCCAAGGTACAGCGGGGACCGGGGCCTGCAGGCTCCCTCTCATCGAAGGAGACCCGCAAGAGGAGGACCCGAAAATCCGGCAGGCCCACCCCCCCCTCATTGGCCCTTCCGAGGCCAGGGAGGAAGGTGTCCGCAGAGGGCTGGAGCTCCGTCCACTGCACCACACAGTCTGCTAAGTGAACCCCGTCGGGACACAGCAAGACCCACCACGGCTGGAAAGTCCAGACCGGGGCCACAATGGAGGCCGCAGCCCTCTTGCAGCCTGCAGAAACAGCAGGAGCCTCCCGATCATCCGAAAAGGCGGGTTGCACCAGTTGACGTGCTCCCGCCAATCCGTCTGACCGAAAGTGTCAACCCCCGACGTACCTGGACAGTGCCAAGCACTGTTGAAGGAGGGGGCACCTGCACTGTCAAAAACAAGACAATTCTTGTCAGTTGCAAACCTGTCCCGGGTGTGCCTCCACCCCCCGGAAATCCATGCATGGGTCAGCCCACCGAAAGATTGCCGGGTTGACCATCCAGTCATCATGGTCTCTGATCTTGCGGACAGGGCATCAGCCCGGGCCTCAAACTCCCTGGGCATCCAAAGGGAGGACAAAACCACCCCGTGGTCAGCACAGAAATCATGCACTGCTAAAGCCAGCTCCTGAAGCTCCTGATGCCTGCTGCCAGACTCAATGACAAAATGCACAGCCTGGTTGTCACAAATGACAAGCACCCTCTTCCCTCTCAGCCTGCCAGCCACATCAAATGCTCGGAGAGAGTCAAAAATGCCCCTGAGCTCCCTGAGAGTGGATGACTTCAGTCTGTCTGACATGGTCAGATAACTGTGGCCAAGCAGCTCAGTCAGGTCCCCCAAAGGACTGCTCCAGCCAGGAACCCCATGCCACCTCAGAGGTGTCCGCATGGACCGTCTCCAGCTGGAGCCCCGCCCCCCTGGGCTCCCAAATGCCTCTCTGGTGCCTACGAAAGCCGTCTGTCAGCCAAAACTCAAGCTCTGCCCGGAGAGCATTAGTACCCGGGACATGAGAAGCCCACGAGCCCCAAGTCAGGGTGTCAGCTATGAGTACGGCAGCCGCCCTAGCATACAGTCTGGTGACACCCCCTAGTACAAACCACTGCGCATTAACTAAGCCTGCAAACTTAGCCACAAGCCTCAGAGGCAACCTATGAAATAGCCTCAACAAGTCTGACACACAAGCACGGATCTTGCTCAGAGCCTTCTCAGGCACGAACAAGACCCCCCCCCTCCAGGTCTATGCCTATGCCAATATGCACAAGGGCCCGTGTGAAAAACAACTGAGACTTGAGCTCAGACACGAGCCAGCCTGCCTCCCGCACGTCCCGCACGTAATACGGGACGCAACACAGCCAAAGCCGAGGGGTCCGTGAGTGTAGGAGCCCTCACAGCAAAAGCAAAGTCGTCCACGTAGGGGTGTACACGGAACCCGAGACCCCGCCACTTACCTACGAGCTCCTTGTTGATCTTCGTAAACACCCAGCAAGCTGGGGCTAGACCAAAAGGCAGCACACAAAACTCAAAGAATCTACCCTGCCACTCAACAGCAACATAGGTACGAGACATCTCGTGGAGGTCAACGTGGTAGTACCCTGACTTATAGTCAAAGTAAAACAACCCACCATCCCTCCTAAGCAGGTCTACAAAAGGCTGAAGGTGTTCATACTTGAACTTAGGAAAGATTAGAAAGGCATTGAGCCACTTACCGTTGAAGATCAGCCGTAATTTGTCCCGAGAGTCGTCCACCATTAAAGGCAGGACAACCCGCGGCTTGCTGGACACCTCTCTCAAGGCGCCCATAAGCACACACTCCTGCACAGCGTCAGTGACAAAGGCAGTGTGCCTAACAGCAGACACGTGATTCGGCAGGTGCACTCGGGGCGGAGCCCTGCCATCCTTAAACTTCAAGTTAAATCCTCTCTCAATCCAAGACATAACGTACGAAGAGCGGACGAAGGTCCGCCAAAAAGAGGCTCGTTCCCTAAGTCTTCCCGCAACACGGGGCACAAGAACATCCTGTTCAAACAAGGGTACGGCCTCGCCAATCTCTTCCTCAGACAATTCAAGACCTGACCTGAAACACAAGGAAAACAACAGCCCGCGGGCCAAAAGTTCATTACAATTTAGGGTTTCGTCCCCAAAAGTTACATTTAAGTTGGGCATTCCACCTCAACTGCAAAGCATTCCGCTAAGCTCATTGTATTAGCCATCGTGGCTCTACATTCTTACAATTCAACGGTCCG
Organism: Cymbomonas tetramitiformis; assembly: GCA_001247695.2. Lineage (NCBI taxonomy): Eukaryota > Viridiplantae > Chlorophyta > Pyramimonadophyceae > Pyramimonadales > Pyramimonadaceae > Cymbomonas > Cymbomonas tetramitiformis. Next base: position 14,223 of record LGRX02034835.1, on the reverse strand, counting down.
AGCCTCTGCCACGGCCTCTGCCGGCTGGGCGCGGCTGCGAGCATTGGTTTTGGTGGTGCCCCCATTCGTTACAATCCCAGCATTGGAGCTGGCTGCCACGCCCTGCATGAACAGGCGGCGGTGGCGGAGGCGCTCCAGGAGCAGTCGGACGAGACACAACATAGGCACCCCTGCCTAGGCCCTTAGTTCGCCCCTTGGCAGCCGCAGCGTTGCGCAACGTGCATCTTCTCTGCCTTAACTTCCTTTTCAGACATTTGCGCATTAACTTTTCGTCTTCCTCATCCTCAGCGTACGACTTACGCTCTAGCTTCTCGCAGATTTTCCAGCCCACTTCAGGGCCTTTGTCCGAAACCAAGGCCAACATTTTAGCGCGCGCCTTGGCGCGTGCCACACCTTTCTCCGCTGTTTCAGACAAGAATTCTAAAGCAAGAGTGACGGTCTCAGGTAGCTCCACACCTTCCAATTCCTTCTTGGCGTCATTAAGCGCCAACTGCGACGCTGAGTGTGCCACGAAGTGGTGTTGGGTCTCTAAAAACTGCTTGCGGAGTCCCTTGTCCTTACCATCATCGTTGCGGGTCAATTCAAGGCGATCGGACCCTGGAAGCTGAGTGAGGTCCACTGCTGCCTCCCACGGACGCTTACGGTCTCCTGAGGCTACTTGCGACAGTCCCTTAAGCTCAGCAAGTCGGGCTGTCGCTCTCTCCATTTGTCGCATCAACTTCATTTGCGGTTGCGAGAGGTCCTCTCCATCTTGGTAAGCATCAAAAGCGGTCGCGTACGCTGGCTGCGCGTGCAAATCATCAATCCGTCTCTGACACAAAATCGGATCGGTAAACCACTCCATAATGATATACGATATACACTGAAAATATACACTGAAAAACTTACGGTGTTACGAAAGTCCACACAATCACAGTAACACAGCAAGAGGCCCTCTCAGTCCGTTGCTGGCCTCTTAGGCCTCCGACTGATCAGAAAACCTCAGTTTTCAGATCTGCTCCGTATGACAGTCATACTGCCTGTCATACTACACTGATCAGAAAACCATCAGTTTTCGTTTTGAGCTCTGCAGAGTTTTATCGCTATTTATAGCATTATACTAGCCTTCGATTCTGTTCGTACAAATAAGCAAAGAATCCATCGTATTTAATGTATCCGACTAGATACAGTATCTATACAATCTTAAAACGGCCCTTTATTTCATATGACTTGCCACGTGTTTAATATTAAAACACATGGCAGGTTGGCAGCGACAATCTTCGGGGAACATAGAGTATTCAGTATATAATTATCGAGAGAGAGTCAAGGAGCAGTATAAATGGCATGACATTGACATGACATGTTTTCTACTTTTCTTGCTTGCGTCGGTGACACACACACTGTAGAGCTAGTCATAACCTTCATAACCTTTTTACCTTTTGCAATAATTTCTTGATTGATGATTCCCTGGAAGTCTTTAGGCTGAAGCCTCACTCGACTAAATCACCATCATCTGATCGACTTGGAGGAGCCACATTCTCGCCTGCCAAACTTCTGCAGCAAGGTCTCTGTGAGGCTTAGCCTGTGTTCAGAATTTTTCAAGTGATAATGATTGGAACGAATACGGGTAGCATGCTGAGGGTTGCCACACCCGTCCAGGCGTGCCTGACGGGAGGGCACGCGCAACAGCGTGCACTGACCCGCGTCCAGGTTAGGGGTCGCCCAAAGCCTCAGGCGTTGCGCAGCGTTACGAGCTTAAGAGGAACCGCAATTCCGCTGACAAAATCGCACACACTAACAAACGTGAAAAGCGTGCGCGGGCTTCGCCTGAAGACCAATGCTTCCTCGGCTGCCGCTGCCGCTTCCGCTACCCCTGAACCCGAGCCGGCGGAGAGCACAAAGACTGCGGGTGCGAATTCGTACTGAAGAATTTACTCTTCTCTCGGCAAAAGTTTCTCTAATTTGTGCACTACAGGTAGCCCTTTTGACGTCGTGAGAGCTATTATGTTCTATCTCAGCACCGTGGCGATCGCCGTTCCCCTGTTCGTCATCATGTGTGTCATTCACCCCTTCGTCATACTGTTCGATAAGTACAGACGCCGAGCTCAGCACATGGTGAACGACATTTGGGCAAACTTGACTACCGCCCTCTTCTACCCTATTGAGGTGTGAGCTTTGTATGATCGAGCGTTTAGCTGTCTCTTAACGTGGATGCTGCGCATATTGTTTTAAGCAAGAAGGGACTCTTGGTTCACTGAATCACAGGTCTCCAGCTGCGAAGCTGATTCTTTAGGTTTGTTGAGTCGCAGGTTGAAGGTTTAGAAAATCTCCCTGAGCCGGAGCAAACGGTTGTGTTCGTCGCGAATCATCAAAGCTATTTAGACATCTTTAGTCTTTTCCGCCTTCATCGTCCGTTTAAGTTTGTCTCGAAAACGAGCAACTTCCTCATCCCAATTGTGGGCTGGAGCATGTTCCTCACTGGCCACATCCCCATCAAGCGTATGGATAAGAGAAGCCAGCTGGTCAGCGCCTTTGCCCGTGCCTTGCAAGTTACCTGTCTGGTTCAAATGTCGATTCCTCAGCTACAGCAGTGTATCCGTGCTGCCTTGTGCATGCTTGTCTTCCCTGCAGTCTGTTGTCATCCATTCATCCTGTCCATTTTTTTTGCTGTTCCAGGAATGCCTCAAGGCGTGCCGAACCATGCTGGCAGAAGGTGCGCCCTCGCCCCTGCTGGAGTGCCGCTTCTTCCGGCGTCCGGCCGTCACTTTTTCGCCTGGTCCCTGGATGAGCCCAGCAGGAGATGAGCCTAACCCACGCCACCACTCCGTACAGGTGGCTCGGTGTTGTTTTTTCCCGAGGGAACTCGTAGCGAAACGGGAGAAATGGCTGATTTCAAGGTGCGCACACATCACGTCGTCGAGAACCTGCAGATGGGTTCGGGCAGTCGCGTCGCCTCATTTCCTTCCGAGTGAGAATATCCACGTGGCGTGTTTCGAGCAGAAAGGAGCGTTTAGCGTGGCCGCCAAGGCCAAGGTCCCGGTGGTTCCCATCACCCTGGTGGGGACTGGGAAACTAATGGGCAACGGTATGTACACACATATTCCCCGAGCTTGATCCAATGAACCGCCGTTTCTCTCCAGTCTACTTGCAAGTTGAACCGTATATACAGCGCACATACCATTTCCCTGTCTTCTCGCTCGTGTGCTCACCCACTGCGCTCCCAGTTCGAGCCTTCCGAGCGTTTTGCGAGCAGGATGCCGGTGGCGCTGGGTTCATCGCCCAGACTGGAAGCGAAGTGTATGAGCATCTTGCGATATGTTGACTGCATATCCTGCCTGTGCTATGTCATCCTCTGCTATTACCTCCCTTCTTCATCATATATCTGCCGTCCCAAAGATGCCAAGAAGGTCCTTCTGTTGGAGACTCTCTCTGTTCTCTGAAAGAATGTTGGGGCGTCGGTTCATTTGTTCCTGTGTACACTTCAGGCAATGAAGGATCTCTGAGATCTGGGAAAGTCAAGATTGTCATCCATCCACCTGTGTCTGGAACTAACGCGAACGAAATGTGTAAAGAGTCGGAAGCCCTCATAAAGAACGAGCTTGTCAAGTATGATTACCTTTACTAAGACCCAAGATAGGCAGCGATTTTCCTGAACGCTTTGCTACCTTGAGCAAGACAATATTGCGCACTTGTGCTTGCTGTTTTTGTAAGCTGGCTGTTCGATGCTGCATCTTGAACGCAGCATCTTAGCGATTCGGTTGTGCAAGGTAGTCTGCAAAACTTCATCTTTTCTCTGTCTAGTAAAAGGCGGAGTCACAGAGAAAAGACGAAGTTTAGTAAGAAACTTTTAACACACGGAATCACAGTATGATCATATTCACCTTTATTTATGCATGTGTGTGTATATATACTTCTCATGGACTCATTTCCAGAATACAAATGTCAGCGGGAAATAATGATGAGATATTGCAGTACATGAGCCGAAGTGAGGAGTATATCTACTATGACAAACATATGTTTGCTGATGTGATACCAGCTGAGAACTGAGCAAACAATTTAAAATATGGATAAAATATGCACACCCTACACTGGTATGGAAAAACTATGTGTTAAAATCTGCCGAGGCAGCCTTGGCCGGGAGTCCCACGTTGAAGGCCCCTGGCAGATCCCGGTTTCAGACACTGTGAGTGGTTGCCTGACAGTGGCACACGTGTATGCCACTGATAGTGGTAGCTCGTCCGTACTCCGTATGACTGAACGTTCCGGTTTCGTAGCTTAGGGCTACATTATCCTTTCGACATATATGAATTTATTCAATGTGCATTGCCAAGTTCTGACTTCACACCAAATATAGGTATATCACCATTATGGATGTCATCAAAGTTCAGCTCCAGCAGTTCCTTTTATAGAATCATGTCAATAAATTATACAGGTTGACGCATTGAAACTAGTACATCGGGAATCGGATCATGTTTCACCATATGGCATTCAGCCATCAGAAAAGTCTACCATACCGTGTCTTAATGAAATCACGAACAATGCACATAGCTGAAAACGTATGTTTTTGGGTTGGAAACAAATACACCTTTAATGCTTGTTTTTGGTGTTTATTGCAGTGTTTCGCACAGAGAATTGATCATGCAGTTACTTTTTTAAATTCCAATTGTACCGGGAGGCACGGACAGCTCAGGGCTATGCCCCAGGGCCATGCCCCAGGGCTATGCCCCATGGGTATGCCCCAAGGCGTATGCCCCAGGGCGTATGCCCCATGGGTATGCCCCGAGGCGTATGCCCCATGGGTATGCCCCGAGGCGTATGCCCCATGGGTATGCCCCGAGGCGTATGCCCCATGGGTATGCCCCGAGGCGCATGCCCCATGGGTATGCCCCGAGGCGTATGCCCCATGGGTATGCCCCGAGGCGTATGCCCCATGGGTATGCCCCGAGGCGTATGCCCCATGGGTATGCCCCGAGGCGTATGCCCCATGGGTATGCCCCGAGGCGCATGCCCCATGCCCCGAGCGTGCATGCCCCACTCGCGAATAATGGGGAGTTATCGGATATTCACATAAGTGAGCGAATGGGGAAAATAATCGATGACAAAGCAGATTTCCGGAGAAGATCTGTAATGAAATGATTCATGGTAGATTCCAGGAGAATATCTGCAATGGCAATACAATCATGATCTGCCTGATGATTGGTGGAGGAGTAACAGAATCAGGCATGGGCTGCTGGTAATTGGCCGATGACAGATGTCAATCTAGGAATCCTGCTAGTGAGTTAAAGAGCAACATGTTGAAAGGGGAAGCTTGGGAAAAGTGAACCTCGGTTAGTGTTGATCAAGAGAAATTAAGGACAAGTTGTACATGTTAGTGTTAGGCTGTATGCCAAGACTGAACATAAGGATATAGATGTTATAGGTTCGCGACCATACATTATATCGAAAAGTGATAGTATTGCTAGGCTGTGTAGCCAGTATATGTCATGCAAATAAACAGTGGAATATAAGGCTAGAAGCCTATGTGATACACCAAAAACAATAGAAAACATAAAAAGAAAAGAAAGAAGATAAAAGAAAAGAAAGAAAAATAAAGAGATAAATATGTATAAATTATCAGGAGTGTGCCTGGTACACCAATTTCGTGAGCGATCAAGCGCAATCATACTTTAGTTAACTTTCAAGATGGTTGTTTATAAGACGCAATAGTGCCATACGGCACCAATGATATCACTCCACGAGGTGCCAATAAACGTATTTGATAATCTACCGTAATGAGCACCGTGCCATACCACAATGGATGCGTACGGTGCCGTGCGGTATGGTATCGGTACTCCCTAACAAGTGTAACATGAGGTACATAACGTAGTGCAACGCGCTTCCGGCATTCGGGGTGCCATCAATCGCTGCATGTGGGTCAACACCATCCTGTGGTGCTGGGGCATATTGCACAGCGTGTATAAACAACTGAGGGACCCGGGTGTCCGAGTCAACGATTTTTGCAGCCTCGACATCGCCTGAAGCGGGCTCGGTGTGGACAACGTTTTTTTAGGAACAAGGAATATTTGTCGGGTTTGTTGGTTTAGCGTTATTTGTTGTCGGCGAGATTGCGATCGTGGATTCGAATTATTTCGCGTCTTGTTGTTGGTTCTTATTGCGGTGACACGTCGAAATAATTATGTATTAATTTCGGTTGTTTTCTTCTTTTCGCTGATTGAGCGACCTGACCAATCAATAGCGCATTGGGGTTTTTTTTAACATACTAGGCCCTTTTTCGACACCGTGTTTTTGTGATTGAAATTTAAATCAAAGTTTAAGCAAGTATACGCTGCATGCACAGCTCGAGTTTCCCCCACATGCCCTCCTCCAACACCATATATATAATGGGCACGCACCCCCCTGGTCGACCTGACTTTTTGGTCGAAATGTCCAAACCTATGACTGGGGACGCAGGTCGATCGTAGGGTTGATGCGTACGCGTAAGCTCTTTCGGCATTGTTGTCCGCAACGGCATGTAGTATAACGTTATAAACGGGCTGAACGCGAGGCGGAATCCACGTTGTGACCCTAGTGCGCGTAGCACAATAACTCGTGCTTCCTAGGAGGAACACGCGGTACCCTGCTCGCGAGGACCCCTGCTGTCTCATCTTGGCGCGGGAACACCACCTTGCGTGTTCGTAATACGACCGAAGAAGCGCGGCGTGATGAGCAGCTCTTTGATAGGCTCGATGACTCCATCAAGGACGGCTACCCTCTTCCCGTTCCGATCTCCACCATATTTGCATCCCTTAAAGATTTTACATCGGTTTGTGGTGCAGCAGGAGGTGCGCCAACAGGACACGCTTGCGGGACGGGATGTCGCGCGGCAGGAGCCGTTCCTACAGCCCCCAACGCCACCGGTGACATCGAGGACAACGGCGTCAAGGTTATATGCTGTTCACGGCGATGGCTCGGGTAAAAGTCATCGGGCAGCGAGTGCATCAAGCAGCTGCGGGGTGGTATGCCGCCACTGCCGTCGATCAAGGCTGTCAGGAGGTCCCACGATGGTCTTATTGCGGGGCGGTTTCAGCCGTTCCTGGCGTCCTCGGCAGACTGACCCTGCTGCCGTCAGAAGACGTTCAGAAAACATACAGAAGACATCTCCCCGACATCTTACCGACATCTTACCGACGTCTTCTTAGACGTGCTTGCGGAAGATACCCCAGATACCTTCTGTACATCTTCCGGTCAGGCGCCATCGTCAGCTAGCATCGCATCGCATCGCATCGCATCGCGTCGCGTCGCATCGCATCGTCAGGCCCAGCGCAGGGGAGTGAGCACCGCACCGCACATGACCGTTCGGATTTTAATTTTATTGAACGTCGAAGTGAAATTTACATCGCCTACACCACTTCTACACCTGCATCATATTCATTATTGCTCACTCCCCTAGACTCAAGTTCATTGCAGCCTCATTTTCTGCGGACTGCTGTTGGGTGGAGTGGTACCTTTAGAATAATCCATCTTACAAGACAACCTTGCACAACGCTGTATTTTCACAGTGACTGCGAGTGCTTTTCGTGCCTTGGCTTTTTTACGCGCACTTCGGTGTGCTTAGCGTCGAATTGAGGTGTGAACGAGAATTGTGTTCTCGCTCGTCCTTTGGACGAGACGATGTTGGTTCAACTCCAACTCGCACCACTAGGCCTTTTCATTTTCCTTCGGTAATATTGTCTTTCGTCTCGTACTATTTTTGCGCTTTACTTACCTTTGGTTTTGGGTTGCGCTTTGTTTTTCAGATCGGCTGAAAATGACCTAGTCCAAAAGGCAAATTTTCAGTCCAACCTCAACACCACGAGTAAAGGTATTTGCTCTATCATCCCTTAGCGGCGCACCTAGAACATACTGCCTTTATGCGTTGTGCTTTCCCGCTTTACCAACCTTCGGTTTTGAGTTGCGATTTGTTTTTCAGATCGGCTGAAAATGAGCAATGTCCAGAAGACGTCGCAGAAGATATTCAGAAGATATGTCTACTTATTTCCCCAGAGTGTAGGACCCCCGCTCGATCAGGAGGACGCCGATGATTTGCATTCACTTGCATCGTGTCAGCCAGATGTCCCAGGAGGCTGTCGACTCGCGGTAGCGAAGGTGTTTGTTGCTGCGGTTGACAAGCACGAGAGCATGTGCTACCGGTGGTGCTCCGGGATGGCGCGGGCGGTATTTCAGCCATCGATACGTGCGCACGTACGGGTCCGCCGCCAGCGGACGAAGACCACTACGACGGCATGCTCATAGGCATCAACGCCAGGCTGGGGGCAATTGCCAAAATTGTCGGCATTGCCTTCACGTCGCGGTAATCGTGGACATGGCCCGGAAAATGACTTTACGGAAACGGTGACACGCTTGCGGATGGATGCCCACACGACGGCGAAGCAGATGCAACCCTTGTTCGCTTTGTCGTCGGTTTGGGCGTTCCTTTCTGCGCCACCGCATGGGGCGGCATCGTCGGTGTATGATTTTCCCTGGTGCGTCTCTGTCCTGGTGTCCTGCCCTGCGCCTTTGGTTTTGCAGTTGTAGAGCAGTTCCTCAGTATGTGGTTCAAAATTCGTATCAGAATTGCACAGTATCAATATTCACTTGGTTTGCCGCTGTAGCGGCTCATTATCTTTGCATCTCGACTGTTGTGACGAACCCCGACTAATATGTGAAACGATTGAGTATTGTTTTGACATCCAGAATATAACGAAGTGACAATCCTGGAATAGAAACATTAATCATTAGTTTCAGAATACATGTTGTGGGGGATATCACAGTTTCAAACATGCCACGAATGAATGAAAACTTTCATCGAAAATTTGACTAGGCGCATCGGTTGGGCGGGCGGGGGGGTTGAATAAATATTCCGCTCCGCCTATAGGACCACCTCACATGATAACCTCTCCCTCTAACCCCGCCCCCTCCCACCGCCTCACCTGATAAAGGGGGGCGTGAGGGGAAGCCGAGGGGGAGGGGCGCGATACCAACTCGAGCGGAGGGCAGCGGGGGCATGATGGCAGTCGAGTTTACTTGCCATGCGTTAGTGATGTCGTCGTTCGCGCCCCAAGACAATCGCGCCAGATGCCAGAGAAGTATGTTCTTCTACGTTTTTTTGTTGACTGTGGTTGAAGTATACACCTTACAATTTGTAGGCTCTATGGGGCGCAATTGGTGTGACATTTTTCATAACGGGCGGGATTATTGGCGTGATCGGCGAGCGATTAATCGCGCCTCGGGATTGGCCTGTAACACATATAAAGGGCAAGGGCAAAATTATATAATTTGTTTTTATAGAACTATATGAACTTGAAAATTTTGATTCAGTTGTCAGACTAAAACCCTGCAATTTGCTCGGGGTTTTTATTTTTTTCCAGGAGCAAAATTGACTCGTTTTAGGAGCAGCATGGGGGTTCTTTCTTGGATTTCGGGGTAAATTTGACTTCTTTCCGAAACAAATAACAACTCGGAATGCTTTCCCTAGAAACATTGCTTTCTCACCAGAGCAAATAACAAGTAACTTGGGGTGTTTTTTAAGGGGAGGGGGAGCGGGGACCCGCTGCACGATATCCAGATTTGCGGAGGAGATGGAAGGGGGTCCCCCACCGCATTGAAACGGACTCGGGGAAAGCGGAGGGAGGGGGGGGGTGCTACATCGAAATCGTTGTTCAGCTGTCGTCCCCGACCAGAGTACTAATCTCGCCCAACGGTGCTCCGTGTACGTGGAATTACGAGTCGATGTGATTTTACCATGGTATGATCGAAGTCAGTCAACATGCCCCAAAATATGATCAAAAGCCACATTTCCCCCGGGAAATGTCATAATTTCGACTTGTTTCCGGAACAAGTCATTTTTGCTCCGGAAAGAAGAAAAATTTCGACTTATTTCCTGAACACGGTCAATTTTGCTCCGGAGGGAAGCAACTTTTTGACTTGTTTCCGGAACAAGCCAAATTTGCTCCGGGGAAAATCGATGTTTCTCAAAAAAATACCTAAAGTTACCTGTTCCGGAAACGAGTCACATTTGCTCCTGGAATAATATTTCTCCTAATTGGCTCACCCCGAGATATACGACAAGAGTTCAGTAACTACTGATGCCACCTGATTGGGGGCGTAATCATACGGTACTCATGGTCACACCCGCATCTCAATATTTAACATCACTTTGCATGCCGCCAAAATTTCAATCCGATTAGCCTCACTGTACGGTTATATAGTAGCAGCTTGTCGAGCGCCGATCTCCGAAGTGGAATCACCTATTTAACTTTGGTGTTAATACAAAGGCAAGTTCCAGTACTATCGATATGTCGTAAGTACGGTTTTACTCAGACCTGCAAACACGATAAATATGTATACTTGAGCATATCATGGCTTTACACTACAAACCATCGATGCACCATCGATGGCACAACCATTTCCCCTGGCCTTCGAAATCATCATCTAAAATGCCTACACATTGGAGAACACTTCAACCTTAAAGACGTCAAGTCTATTGAGCGATGGCAAACCACTTTACTAACATTGCGGTCAAATAAGCACAATTTATGCAGCTATACACAGGAGTTAGATTGTCGAGCAGTATGGCCTGCATTATTACACAATGCCAAAATGACCTCGTGTATATTCATCCAAGGACATGGCTTGGCTTTGACCAGTGCACTCAGTGAATGGCCACGTCGATGACTAACCATTCTGAACTAACATGCTGTCACTGGATATGAATTGTATAATCATGCCAATAGCCTAAGAGCCTTCTTAGGCGCTCAACAAGTTGATGAAGTGGTTGAGATGGCCACGGAACTGCATGGCCGCTGGGTAGCTCATGTCCCTCGGCACGCCCACACGTTCTCTGGCCACATCCCCATTTTCAGCAACATCCTCATTCTCATCCATAGATCCTTCCTTCTTTGGTGAATGCACACTGTGCTCAGCCAAACTTGATGCGGTAAGAAAGCACTTGTATCCCTGGGCATGGGTCGGGTAACAAAACTGTTTGCCACAAGGCACAGCGACCGAAGTCAGCCACAACATCACCAAAAAGGAACGGGCTTAGCCAAAATAGGCATTGGAGTGAGTGCGGTAAGGGATCTTCTCAGAGCACTTACACTAATTTTAAGTGTCAGCTTCCTCTGCGTATCCAGGCAGACTGCTTCATGCCGGGTTGACTCGAGGAGCGCGCGCAGGAGCCCTCCAGGTGCACCGGGCAACGAGCTCTCACCTTAGATACATCAAGCATCGAGCAGCCTCTTTGCCATGCCTGCCTTTGATGTCGGCCGCCACCTTCGTGCTCACCGTACTTGAAGCATCCGCGCCCTGGCACGCACACCACGCATTGCGCCTCAAATATTGAGAGTGCGAGACCCACTCATGGCCTCTCCCTTCATCAAGGGACAAGAGACCTACGTTGCTCCTAAATGGATGAAGGTCGGCAGGGGTCTTGAGTGAGGCTCGACCTACAATGCTCCTAAATGGATGAAGGTCAGCAGGGGTCTCGAGGCATGCGCCCTTCCCTCTCACCCCTGCGCATTCAATTGGAGTCTGAAGCTGCGTGCGCAAACGCCATCTGACGCATCTGGTTCCAGCCTGCTCTTAGCTAACTCATGAGGATCGGCACTCAGATCGGGCAAATGCTAGCAGATGCAAATATGCTCACACGCTCTCAACTAGTGAATGTGCCGTGCCGAGACGGTGCCGCGCCTTCCACCTCTGGAGCGCGGCGCTTCAGCGCTCACCTGCAGCATCGCAAACACAACCGCCTGCAACAGCTTCTCCACATCGGGCTGCAAGCTTTCGTTGGGGCTGGCGTACGGATCGGCTAGAGGTGCCTGCACCAGAAGTGACCCGCACCGCTCATATCCCGCCGCCAACCTCTTGATTTGTGTCAGCCATCTCCCCACTAACGACTGCGTCTTGTCTTGTGGTCTGCCGCGTTCTGCTGTGAAGCCTGCGGCGTCCCCAGGCTGTGCCCGGGGGCCCTGGCTGGCTGTGGGGGGCCTGGCTGGCTGTGCCCGGGGGCGTCCCCAGGCTGTGCCCGGGGGCGTCCCCAGGCTGTGCCCGGGGGCCCCTGGCTGGCTGTGCCCGGGGGCGTCCCCAGGCTGTGCCCGGGGGCCCTGGCTGGCTGTGCCCGGGGGCCCTGGCTGGCTGTGCATCTGATGCTGAGATCTGATCATTGAGCGCCAAGCGACGAGAAGCGCCCTGCACGGAATAGCTCGTTCAGGTGAGAGTGTGACATGCACCCGCCATAGCGAGGTGTGACGAGTGTTCCTGGCCGCTCTCAGCGGGGCGCAGCTCAGGAACTGTGACACGAACAATGCACTGCTGCGAGCACAGCCAGCCCGGCAACAGCCGGCTGGGTCGAGGCAGGGTGCAGGCGCATGCTTTGCTTTCCGACCTTCGTTGCGCTGTGCTGCTGTGGCGCTCCGCGGCATGTGGCACCGTGGTCAGAGCACCGGGCCGTCAGAGGAGCCCACCTGGAAGCGCTTGCGGCCTTGCTCGCCCGCCCCACGGCATGCAAACCGGGCCACCGCGGCGTGGTTGCCTACAAAACACGAGATGCATTTAGCGCCCGAGGCGGCTTTGTACAATCATGCGACTGCCTTATAAATTTGACTAACCGCCCTCAAACCACCGGGGAGCTTGGATACACCCAGGAGCATGGCCATGCACGGGCAGGGGTGTGGCGCAACAGTGCGGCGCGGGTGTGTGTGTGTGGCATGCCTGCAAGCTTGAGCGCAGCCTCGTGACGGGCGCCCTCTTCCCCTGGAGGAGCCCCAAACGGTTGTCACCTCGTGAGAAACCGAAGCGGATGAACGAGCTCGCAAAGACGACTGTAGCGTCCAAAGCGTGTTCTAGGCGCGGACCTGGGTCCATGTGGGGGGACACCGGTTCCAGCGCGCTCGAGCCGATGTCAATTGGGAGTTGCCATGCGCCTCCTTCTCCACTGATGTGACTTTTTGCTTCCAGCGCCTGGCCTCCATCCGACACCCACACACCTATCTGCACACACCTTCTCCACGCGACAATCTCTGCGCAACTCATCCGCAACCCACCACCTCCAGCGTGAGGGGATTTCTCTACATCGTGCTCTTGCGTCGCCGGCCATTTCACCCAGCTTTGGGGCTGCTCGTCTCTTCCCACACGGCTGTTTCTAAAAGCATATTTTGGGCGCGGAGCGGGCGATCCAGCGGCATGATAATTACACTTTCCCCAGTGTTAAGCGAAGAGGTAAACATCCAAGCTTCGGCCCATATGACTGAAGGTATTCCGCGGCTGCATGGAAACCATCGCAGGTTTACACGAGAAAGGCCTCACCTCAGGCGTGTCGTCTTGGTGGCCAGGCCCATATTGCGGGGGTATGTCCCGCACGTGTGTGTAGAAGTCTGACTTGCTCGCCCAGTATGACGGGCGCTGCTCAAAGGCATCAAACCACCGCTCGACGTTTGGCCATCGATCGGACGCCTCACCTCCCCTGGTGTCACACAGGCGAGCCCCCCGCGCGATTCAATTGGACCTCTCATTCTGCGCTGTACTCATTCTACGAGTACGAGGGTTCCTCTAATTGGCCAAAAGTGGTGGAATGGGGGGGGGGAGCGCACGCATGATGCGCGCGGGACGAGAGCGCTCTTCAGGCGCAAGCAGGGCGCCAGCAGCTGGCGGTCATACGCTCGGGGAAGCCTTTGAGAGGGAAAGGGCGAGTGTGCACGCTGCACCTGATGCGAAGACCCTTCCAGTAAAGCACGGAAGCTGCCATGCGCTCCACGTGGCTGACATACTGCAGATCCACAACGGAGGGCATTTCTCCGGCGATGAACCACGGCCCAGACTCCCTCCCAAGCTCCTTCTCCACCTGGTCCATCGTCTTCTCAAAGTTCTTGCGTGATCCACCTGTATCGCTCCGCACATACCGCTGCATATGTGGGATGGGAATTCACGATGGGACGACACTCCCACACAGGCGCATGCCCTTTGCTTGGCGGAGCGGACATCCCCAGGCTGACGAGCTCAGCGCATTTCAAGCGGATCTTGCTTCGAGGGGACGGTCCCAAGAATGGACATCTGCTTTTGGATCGCGATTGGCTCACGAGTGTCAGAACACGATGAGGTGCTATCTGCACGAAGGAGGAACATCGTCGTGAGCACGCGTCATGCATTACTTAGCACAAGCAGCGCCTCGATTCATTAGCACGCGCCATGCATTACTTAGCGCAAGCAGCGCTTCGCTTCATGAGCACGCGT
>LGRX02034834.1:0-27818 GCA_001247695.2 Cymbomonas tetramitiformis | reverse complement strand
TCCGGGCGCTCGCCGCCGCAGTGACACCAGAGGGTGAAGCTGAAATGGGAAATGAAGTTGAAATCAACCTGTATGAGAGGTTACGATTGGTCGTCCATATAAAAACTCAAAATTCGGCCACGTGATAGCTGGAAATTGTACCCAAAATCCGGGGTCGTTCCGGCCCCAAAAACCGGGCCACTTCGGACCCAAAATCGGGGGGCCGGCGTGACCAAAAGCACGGGCCCTTCCGGCCCAAAATCAAGGGCCCTTCAGGCCCCAAAATAAGGGGCCCTTCGGGCTCAAAATCCGGGGCCCTTCGGGCCCAAAATCGAGGGTACTTCGGGCCCCAAAAACAGGGGGCCCTTCGGGCCCAAAACCCAAGGCCCTTCGGGCCCAAAATCGAGGGCCCTTCGGGCCCCAAAATCGAGGGCCCTTCGGGCCCTGTCCCCGGTAATTGGCCACCCCAATTAAATGTCCCCGATATAAAAAATTTGCCGACACAGGGTGGGACCGCAACAGGGGGGTAAGGCGCCTGGGAATCCGGGCGCTCCACGTATTGACACCAGGGGGGGGTGAAGCCTCCCAAATCAGGCGCCCTGCGACGGCACCAGGGAGTGGGGCCGCACTGGCCGCCACCCGGGCGCTCTTTGCAGTGACACCAGGGGGGTAAGGCGCGTGGGAATCCGGGCGCTCCCCGCATTGACACCAGGGGGGTGAAGCATCTTGAAATCCGGGCGCTCCCTGCGGCGACACCGGGGGGTGAGGCCGGGGGGTGAGGTGCCTGGCCATCCGGGCGCTCGCCGCCGCAGTGACACCAGAGGGTGAAGCTGAAATGGGAAATGAAGTTGAAATCAACCTGTATGAGAGGTTACGATTGGTCGTCCATATAAAAACTCAAAATTCGGCCACGTGATAGCTGGAAATTGTACCCAAAATCCGGGGTCGTTCCGGCCCCAAAAACCGGGCCACTTCGGACCCAAAATCGGGGGGCCGGCGTGACCAAAAGCACGGGCCCTTCCGGCCCAAAATCAAGGGCCCTTCAGGCCCCAAAATACGGGGCCCTTCGGGCTCAAAATCCGGGGCCCTTCGGGCCCAAAATCGAGGGTACTTCGGGCCCCAAAAACAGGGGGCCCTTCGGGCCCAAAACCCAAGGCCCTTCGGGCCCAAAATCGAGGGCCCTTCGGGCCCCAAAATCGAGGGCCCTTCGGGCCCTGTCCCCGGTAATTGGCCACCCCAATTAAATGTCCCCGATATAAAAAATTTGCCGACACAGGGTGGGACCGCAACAGGGGGGTAAGGCGCCTGGGAATCCGGGCGCTCCACGTATTGACACCAGGGGGGGGTGAAGCATCTGGAAATCCGGGCGCCCCCTGCAGCGACACCGGGGGTGAGGCGCCTGGCCGCCACCCGGGCGCTCTTTGCAGTGACACCAGGGGGGTAAGGCGCGTGGGAATCCGGGCGCTCCCCGCATTGACACCAGGGGGGTGAAGCATCTTGAAATCCGGGCGCTCCCTGCGGCGCCACCGGGGGGTGAGGCGGGGGGGTGAGGTGCCTGGCCATCCGGGCGCTCGCCGCCGCAGTGACACCAGAGGGTGAAGCTGAAATGGGAAATGAAGTTGAAATCAACCTGTATGAGAGGTTACGATTGGTCGTCCATATAAAAACTCAAAATTCGGCCACGTGATAGCTGGAAATTGTACCCAAAATCCGGGGTCGTTCCGGCCCCAAAAACCGGGCCACTTCGGACCCAAAATCGGGGGCCCGGCGTGACCAAAAGCACGGGCCCTTCGGGCCCAAAATCAAGGGCCCTTCAGGCCCCAAAATAAGGGGCCCTTCGGGCTCAAAATCCGGGGCCCTTCGGGCCCAAAATCGAGGGTACTTCGGGCCCCAAAAACAGGGGGCCCTTCGGGCCCAAAACCCAAGGCCCTTCGGGCCCAAAATCGAGGGCCCTTCGGGCCCCAAAATCGAGGGCCCTTCGGGCCCTGTCCCCGGTAATTGGCCACCCCAATTAAATGTCCCCGATATAAAAAATTTGCCGACACAGGGTGGGACCGCAACAGGGGGGTAAGGCGCCTGGGAATCCGGGCGCTCCCCGCATTGACACCAGGGGGGGTGAAGCATCTGGAAATCCGGGCGCCCCCTGCAGCGACACCGGGGGGTGAGGCGCCTGGCCGCCACCCGGGCGCTCTCTGCAGTGACACCAGGGGGGTAAGGCGCGTGGGAGTCCGGGCGCTCCCCGCATTGACACCAGGGGGGCGGAAGCATCTTGAAATCCGGGCGCTCCCTGCAGCGACACCGGGGGGTGACCCCCGGGTGAGGCCGCGGGGTGAGGTGCCTGGCCATCCGGGCGCTCGCCGCCGCAGTGACACCAGAGGGTGAAGCGCCTGCAAATCCGGGTGCTCCCTGCAGTGACACCAGGGGGGTGGGCCACCCTTGCACGGCGGGACTCGCGGTGGGAGGGGGCGCGGTGTCATATGGTTCGTGTGATGATGTTTAAGCCCTGGGGTGTTGAGTCGCACCTCAGTGGGGACACGAAGAACCATTGGCTCGGAAGTGGATAGATCGCGACAGCCTGATACAACGCGGACGTAGTTGTACGCGCTTCCGTTATCAATGATGTTGGGTAAACATGCATGGTGCGCATATTGATTTTCCTGGTCACGCAATTGGGCTGCTTCGCTTGCCTCCTGCATGGCCGCATACCGCCAATATGTGAGGCCATCTCCATTTTGCTTTGAAATTTACTCAGCGTTTACCACACCACCTCGGCTATCACGGCGAGAGGGGGCACATTCATAAGCACCGGCCGTCGGCCGCGTCAAGGGGCCTTTAGTGGTGAGTAGACCACCAGAGCACCTCGTAGTGGAATATACCCGTTCGGTATATTCGGGTGTATATACGTCAGATACGCGGTTGAGTGCTTTCGGTATACAAACTTAAGCTGAATGAAGGTGTGATAACTTTATAATCAACCTAAACCATTAGTGCTTTGCCACCCTTGCTTCCACGCTTTGTGGAATGCTTCCTGCCTTTGCAGACTGTCATGTATGAGGGGAACAGACTCGAGTAGATCGTTCCGAAGGCGTTGCCTTACTCATCGACGTAAATGTTTTATTATTATTTACCTAAACCCGGAACGGTCACACGGACTACTCGTACACGTACCCTAGTCACAATCTCAGTCTGGACTCTCTGGCGCAAGTAGAGCCTGCCTGTCAAGGTTGCCTGGCCAGAACTCGGTACCTCGCCAATCACGGCGGGAGGGGGCAACGTGACATAGTTGTGATGATTTAAACCCTGGGATGTTGTGGCATACCTCAGTGCATTCAAGGGGAAGAACCATCGGCTCGGAGGCCGCGCCCAATGCATCCTGAAGATGATGTTGCCTCTCTCGGTCTGGTTGGGAAACTTCAATAGAATTGGCCGTATAGAGCTGCCACTCCTTCTTCTTCTTCTTCTTGGTTCCAGCCTTCTGTCGCTGAGCCCCAATTCCTTCTGCACCTTTCTGCCCTTGCGAGCACATTACCTGCAGCTTCTCTTCCCAGTCACGGTGAGTCATGGTCTTCGCCACCTGCTGAGTATATGCATTCGAATTCTCAACCCATTCCGCCAGCAAAGCTTGCCTCTGCTGAAGGTCCGACCTCGCGTGGTCTGCCCAGTTGTTGTCTACAGCGATGGGCTGTCCTGGGGAATTCTCTGCCTCTGGGGACTCCTCGCTATGAGTAAGCCCCTTCCTGCTCGCTTCTGCGACCGACATCAGCAGTTCCATTGCCCTGCGATCCATGGCCAGGCCCAGAATGCTCGCCAATTCTACGTCGTTCAGGCCATCGGCCATGCGTAGCTCACTTGCGCTGTAGCCCATGGCTCGCGCCTTCTCGTCGAGGTTCACTTCTCGAGATTCTTCCTCGGCGTCTTCATCGTCCTAGTTGCGCACCACGGTGCCCATCCTTGCTCTTCTGAACGCTCTCGACCCTTGCGTTGCCATGATGGTGGGAAGTGCCCTCAGCGATTCTCCCACCACGTTCACCACGTAGTGAGGCGAGCGGTATGTTCTTATCACTGGCCTGGGATGCCAGCCCTTGCATAGGATTGACGATACAATTCGTCCTTCTGGTCTCGCCACCTTGCTCATAACGGAGCGAAACTGGTGGATCTGGAACAAGTTGCTCCAATACGCCCGCAATCGATGTGCGTAAGCGCCTGCTTGTGCTGCATCAAAGGACACTGGTCGGCCAATGACGCTGGCAATGTACGGGAACACCTCGTCCCTGATCTTGGTCCCGGGTCTGTGTGACAACGGGGAAACGTTCTCCAGGATATAGCCTGGAGGCCTCTGCTGCTGCAGCTGCTGGAGTGTGGATAGAAGCCTAACCACTTCATAAAATAATTTGCTGTGCCTGCCATCCAGGCCTGTGAGTGTTCCAGCAGGGGAGAGATCCTGGCATGGGAACCCACATACCATGACCCACCGGCGTCCTTGAAGAGCTCCTGCTCGTATGAAGTCGGCACTGCTGGTGTCGTGCAGATCTTGGGGTAGAGCCCCAAACTATATTGCACGGGGCGAAATGAGGTCAGGATATCGTCTTAGCAACGCCGTGCACCTGGCCCTGGCAACTGTCCGACTGCTCGGGGATATGTCCTGATACACGTAGCGATCCACCTTCATCCCACTGCGGAGCAACATCTCTAGGCCAGCACAGAGGCCTCCACATGGCTCGTAGCACACCACACCTTCCTCCCGAGCTTGCGAGAAGAACTGCCTGCCCAGCACCCTAGTGTCCACCTTCTCGGGCTTTAAGATGCGCTCGCCTTCAAAGTACTCATTGCTGTACACAGCGGGGCTTCCCTCGCCGTGCGTGCCTCGCGTAGGCCTCACCAAGCTCAGCGCCTTCCAAGCTGCTCTGGCTAGCCTCCCAGAGTCGGTCACCAGCTTGGGTGAGTCAGTGTCAAACATGTCCCCATTATTGCACTCCAATTCCTCGTGTTAGTGCAAGTCGAATAAACGATGCACTGGTCCCGTGCCCAGCTGCTCCATGGCAGCCATCCTGCAGGAGTTGGCAACCTGGACCTCTGGCGTGGCCTCTTCCCCTGGGGAAGCATCCCCGGCCAACATAAAGCACAAGTGGTCACAGAAGTCCTTCGTGTGAACTTCCCCCACGCCTGCGTGAAACGCAGTCACCTTCTCCCTCTCATGCCTCGCCCCAGTCTCATCTGTCGTGGACGGCAGTGGGTAGCGAGACGGCACGTCAGCGTTGCTGTTCTTGGCTCCTGGGCGATACTGCACCGTGAAGTCGAACTCCTGCAAACTGATTGCCCAGCGTAGGTGTTGCCCTTGGAGATCGGCCTTCTCCATCAGGGTGGTGAGCGGTGAGTGGTCGGTCACCAACGTGAAGTGAACTCCATGCAAGTACTGCCTCAGTGTGCGCACTGCCCACACCACTGCGAGCATCTCCCCTTTGAAGCTGGCGTACTGTCTCTCCGTCTTACTCAGGGATCGGCTGATTGCCATGCAGATGTACTCCTTCCCATCATCATCCTTCTGGCCCAACACTGCGCCAATGCCATAGGTGCTCCAATCGGTGTACAATATGAGGGGTCTGTCATAATCGATAGGCCTCAGACATCTCCCAGAACAGAGGGCATCCTTCAGGTCTTGAAGTGCTTGATCTTGCTCCTTCCCCCAGGCTCCCTTGATGTCAGTGATCTCCTTCTTGAGCAGGTCATTGAGAGGGCGGGCCATCTCAGAGTAGTTCGGCCCCCCTGGCTCACCCACCAGGCCCTTGTAGTAGTTCATCATGCCCAAGATCGAGCGGAGCCCAGTCTTGTCCTGGGGGCTTGGAAGCTCCTGGATGGCCTTGCATTTAGCTTCTTGCGCGCCAATGGAGTTATGACCAATGCGGTAGCCCAGAAAGTCCACCGTGGCTGCACCAAAGGTACTCTTGCCTGCATGCAATCGGATGCCGGCGTCCCCCAAGGTGCGCAATACGTCCTCAACGTCCTTCAGATGCTGCTCAGGCGTGGAATCCGTGTAGACCACTACGTCGTCGACGTATGCCACCGTACAATGCTGCAAGTGACGTAACTCGTAGTCCATGATTCTCACAAACGCAGAAGTGGCTCCAGCTGCCCCAAAAGGCATCGAGGTGTACTGGTACAGCTGATTCTTCCACCAAAACGCCGTCTTAACACACTATTCGATGAAAATGATATTCTCATGTGAAAATGATATTGCCTTATTTACCTCATGATAGGATTAAAAAGGCGCATTTTAACAGTCAAGAACATGCAAGTGCAGGTTGTGCATTAGATTTAATGGTTTTTATGGTACAAAATTGAGGTCAAATGCACTTTTTCGAAATCTAGGAGGAGTGAAAACACAAAGAACTTTTGACTCGGAATCTATATACACGTTATACACATATTATTTACATGTTTTCTTTTCGTCTTGCTTTACGCGTCCACTTCAGGTGCTACCGCTACAGCTACGCAATTATCAAAAGCTTCGTCTTCATCGGAATCATCCGATTCATTCAAGTCACCTAGGTCCTTGCGCGTGCGTTTGGATTGTTGTGCAAGCAAAGCGACGACTATCTGCGCGTATTGCTCGTTCGGTATACTCCGTTCGGGGTCTTTCGCATCCACATTCCATGCCAGCACTATTTCATTCTTATCGAAAGTCTCGGTAGACGGTCGGTGCCCCGGTGGCGCTGCGAAAGCTCCTACGTGACTCGCAAGTTGCTTGCCGAGGTGCTTCTTCTTGGTGTCGGTGTGCTTTTTGGGTTGGAAATAGCGATATTGCAGCTGTTGAGTTGACGGATAGCGCGCCTCCACCTTCACCAAGTACAACGGATCCGACCATTCGCTTCGCTTCAGTTGTACGCGGAAAGCGAACTTGTCGTTTTCAGATTCCACCGCGAGAGCCACTGCAAAGCTGCCGACTGTCATCTGGCCGTAGGTGACCTCCCACTGGGCGTTGTCCACGTACTGCTCTGCTCGCTTTTGGGCTCGACCTTGGTGTTTCCGTTTACCGTTGTACACTTCTATCGGCGCTCGATCAATTCGGCGTTGGATGCGCACCGGTATAGCGGGGACGGCGGCAGCCCCGGCAGCTTCTATCGCCAACGCGGGCGCCTCTATCAGTCGAACCAAGGTGGCATTGCGCTCGATGGCGATTTTCTCGGGATGCTGGAAGGGTATCGCGGGCGCTTGACATTCTCCACCAGCAGTTAGGTGGCGCTGTTTCTCGATGACATCCTCGCGCCAAAACTTTTCGTGCACCTCCGTGAGCTTTGTGCCCAAAATGTCCTTCAACGCCTGTAAGGTATGCTCAAGCTTTTCGATGCCTTCTTCGGTAAAAGGAATCGGCTTGATGTATCCAGGCCCCGCGACAGGGGGTGTAGAAACAAGCTTTGGCAATGGAGTCTCGGGTAACCATTTTGGTGAAATGGAATACTGTTTGTACTGCATGCCCACTTCGCCGTGCTCGTTCATCTTGAACTTGAAAGCCTGTTGTGCCAAAATATTGTGGCAATCGAAGACGTGACCATCAAACCAAGAGCTGAAGTCGAAGATCTTCTCGGTGTGCTCGCATATTACACCATCCGTAAAGCATTCTTGTGCGACCTCTATCATCTCGTCGAGCGTCCAAGCTTGCTTGCGTCGTAGACGCACGGAGAAGCGTGAAAACATCTGGTCAATGTTCTCGTGCGTATGTCCCACCAACAGAAAGTTGAGTTTCACCTTGCGAAAGACGCCCGTGTGCACCAGCCAAGCTGCGTATGCCAACATCAACTTGCTCTTGTTGGTGCTCACATTGTCAAGCTGTACATACAATACTTCCGGCATCGGGTATGAATTTTCCCCGTCCCCGTTGCGTCGATGCTCTTGAATGCGGAGGATATCCCGGTGCAAAACGTTGACAAGGAAGTTCGCATCGTCCTTGAAGTTGGCGTAGTTGAAATCCATGAAGCGGCCCACGTTCTCGATCATGCTCCCCATGTTGTGCACGTCAAGGAAGTCCTTAGAGTCCAGATGTTTAGGGATACGTCGAAAGTGTGGCAGTCGGGTGGTCCACTGCGTCATGCCATCGATGATCACCGAGGCATACTTATGCCAAGTTTTGTTCATGGCAATGCTCTTGGTCATATTCGCTTTACGACCATGTTTGTAGAACTTCTGGCGCTCCGCTCGTGCGATTGCCAGATGTTTGTTGAGAGGCCCGTTGTATTGCCCTGTGCATGATACACAAAATCGGGTCAGTGAACAAATTACATAAACATATAAACACATCACAAAGCTATTCATGAATATTCACCTTTTTGAGATTTGGTTAAGCCTTCCTTCAATAACTTGAAGGACGCGCAAACATCGCAGTGAGAAAATCGGTTCACCGATGGAATCTTTAGCCACTTGCTGCAATCTTCTTCAAATATTTTGTACCAGTAACTGAGAGAGAGTTTTTTGCTCTCCTCATTCTCACCCAAGCTCTGAAGGTACTCGTCCCACAGCTCTTCGATGGTCAATCCATCTGAAAGGTGCTTCTCGGGTTTGTGAGGTTGGGGTTGTCCGTATTCGTCCGCGTATTTCTCGAGCCATGCGACGACCGACTCGCGTTTCAGGGAAACCTTGCGGTTGTCCTCCTCGTACGTCAATCCATGAACAAACGTGTGTCGGCCCTCGAGCACGCGTGTTCGACAGTCTTGAAGATACCCGTAGCTGATGCCGTAAGCCATATAGTAGAACTTAAAGCACACCTGTTACAAAAAAAAGACACCGTCACTCAAAAATTATTAACACATTATCCAAAAAAAGCATAAGGGTTTTGGTAGGTCATGCCAATTTAAGACGCTTGGGAGACACCCCCAACACTGCACGTCTGCAGGCGGGACGGCCGTCGCATGCTCGTCAGCACTCTCCAAACCACGCCTTAAATCTGCGCAACCTAGACCCTCAGTGGGAATCGAACCCACGAGTGCGAGGTTCGTAGCCTAGCGCCGTACCAACTCGACCAATGTCGCGAATATGTACACATCGTAAATTTAGAAAATTATCATACAATATTCCACATTCCTGTGCTGATCAATATTACACAATCTATCACAAGGTCCAATACGATTCCTAAATTCGTAGGGGTATCGGCGGGGTACGTATGTTCAAAACACATATGTGACACTCCTGGATGTGATTTCAAATGTTTTCCACATACAATATGCGGCAGAACTCCGCTCTCGTAAACCTGCCGCATCAACACCTCCACGCGTCCACGCTTTCATTAGCGGTTTCAACTTCGATCGAATTCCCCCATCTCCGCCAGAGTATGTAGAGATGACGTGGCACGCATCTTTAATTGACTCTAATATGCAACATGTGAACACATCGTCAAAACGTGTTCGTGTCACGTTCGCTAGAAATTGTACTCTGGATATATACCTACCACCGATCACGGTATCGATCGGTTTCCAAGGTATCTCACGCCTATCGTACGATGATACTAAGATATGGGTTGAGACAATATTCTAGACGATCACTCCGTCTGTCCGACTTCTATGGTACCCTCTCATCTTTGTCGCGAGGTCTTTTTATTTGTCGTGTCGCAAAAAGAATCGTTTATATTAACGACGCTTCGCAGCTTTTTCAGAAAAAATGTTGTTTCTCATTTCGGTTCCTTTATTTTATAGGAGCGAAACAGCTTTCCTGAAGAAAAAAAGTGACGTCACGACATGCCACACCGCAAGGGCTGTCCCTCAAGGTGTATGGCATCGGAAAATTTTCAAAAGATTTCTGGGTCATAGCAAGTTTCGGTCGATCGCTCGCGCTTAACCGGCCAATCAATGATGCGATACCATATGATAGATAACATGCCTATGGGTCGTAAGCATAATAACCGATTGTGACTTTCACACAAGTTCTCATTGCGATTGATGCTCCCTATAAGGCGTATTTGATATTAGCCCAAGGGCGTGTGTCTTGTGCGAGTCTTGGGCGAAAGCTCCCACGTTTAATCTAACGGTTTACCGATCTAAACAGGCTTGCATCGGATTTTCATCGAGCGACCGCGCGTAACCGAGAACGAGAGACACGTTAACCATCCGATTTTATACCACGAAGAGACTCGAAATTTATAATTATGCATTTTTGTCGCTAAACTTCATAGTCGATAGTGTGATTGCACATTCCCAAATTTGTATTGCATTTTAAAATTGAATTTGCATATTTCTTGTCACGAAACCAAACTTAAGTGCGTTGCGTGTGTGTGCATGATGCCCGCTTGCTTGTTAGATGAATGCCCAGTGCTTGTGCACCCCTTTCACTGTCTACGTACCGCTGAAAGCTATTAGGGCATTTTTACATAGTTATTTGTCTCAAAATTCAGTATGTGAAAACCGTTCGTCCGGAACAATTTTCTGTAAAAATTTACGACAGATTTGAATGTGGATATCATGGTTGTCGCAGCTGCGACAATCATAAGAAACCCGCTCATTTTTGTCGCTCACTAAACCATATAAGTTTTGTCGCACGATGCGACAAATAAAAAGACCTCGCGACAAAAATGAAGTGCTACCGACTTCTATGTTTATACCGATAAGTGAATTTTTACTGAGGCGTGACGCACAACGTCATATGACTTGTATGCGTATGCGTTGAGCGATATGTTGGAATATGTTATGGATACCGTTAACCTGTCGTACAACTGTATTCCTGTTTATTTATTCCGATACGACGCCTGGCGTGATTTAACGTCGATCTAACGTCGATCGTGTCATCTGATTCCAGAAATACGAGCGATATATTTTATATTCTATTTAGACGCCGTTTAGGTTTGCTATGCTGGAGTGACCCGACTTATGTAATCATCTAAAACATATGCGCATTAAAAAACCCCGAATGTACTTTATACTCACGCATTTGTCAAAGTTATATAAAAACTACGACTCGCATCTAAAAAACCAAATTGCAAATTAGTATGGCAAATTAGAAAAAATAAAAATTCTCTTATGTATGAGAAAACTTAACTGGTAGCGTTACATTCTTAAGTGTGGGCTTAAGTATGACAACCCTATTTCAATGTCTTTTCCCGACGCGACTAGGCCGGCTGTCCGTCCGAAAATGTCTTGGACGGACGGCCAGCCGGCCGCGTTTTGGGACGGACCGACGGACCAATATCATATCTCGATCACACTCGAGGCTTAAGGCACGCGGGGGTTGCGGGTTTCCCCGCCCGATAACGTCCGTACCAGGTTTGCCATCATAAAAGAAATGTCGCATTTCAAAACGGAAATAAGCCACAAATGTTAACATTCCTAGTCTTTCGACATGCCCCTTTGCATGTCATCTTTCATCCACATTGGGCTCCGACGAGTAGATACCCGAGAGTCGCTTCAAGACGACAAGCCGGCATAAACTCATATCCAAATAGGCCGCCAAACCGCCCCTTTTTACCCAAAAGTTTGTAAGACACATATGACTGCATCCACGACTCTGATACGATGCTTATAGTGGTGAGCGGATAATGGGCGTCTCAGGGCATTTTTCATGGCACCCACGGGTTCCAGTCGATTTTTTCGCCATCCGTTGGATCACGGGGGCCCCAAAACAACGAAAAAATGCCGTTTTTCATGATATTTCCATTTTTAGTGATTTCGGATATGACGAGAATATAAGTTCCCAAGTCATATCGGGCTTCTGCATGTTACTTTGTAGTTTCCAAGACCTAATGCGATATGATAGCCGTGGTCCAACCCAAAAATCGCGCGATATGCTTAGTTGAAAATTGACCGTTATCACTCTCATCATATCCGAGTCGCGGATGTATTCATATAGGTAAGCTAGCGCAAACATCACATATATTTCACGCTTATTTCGTCTAGAAACCACAAACCAACATGAGTGATGAGCGTGGAACCGGGTCAAAGGGTTAAAAACAGGAGCATCGGCAATCCCGTCGTTCACCCAATAAGGACAGGGGTCAACCATAAAACGTACACAATACCACCCGCGCGATTCTTTTGGCAACGACGATGCCACGTACACTTACCATGAGATGAAGGCCGAGCGCGCTGGATTTGGAAAGCCGCAATAGTCTGGGAGGGTATTAGTGAAGAGACTTTGGAGCATTTGATGACATGGCATCCATTAACACTGTTTAATATGCCGAACCTCCTAACTTGTGAGCGATTGCACGGCGTGACTAGAAAGTGATATATGTTTGACTGGCAATGATAAACAATGGCGAATACGCGATATCGATGCACTTCCAAGGGTAGAATTCGTTATTCATTCGAAAGGAAAACAATACTTATTTTTACTCATTCGGTAACAAATCAGGAGTTATTCTTATTCATTCAAAAACAAACCAAGAGTTATTCGGAGTTATTCGATAGCAAAAAAACTTCCGTACCGTGCCTTGGTATCGTCATCATTATCACGGCCCCGAACATGATCACAATGATTTGCCTCCCGGTGTCACAACCCCTACGTGCTTGTTCCGTGCTATGGACCAACACCACAGGAAACTTTAGTTGTTACAACTCTCCTTGGTGTTATGGTGTACGATGTGTACCTGTCTCTCTTCACTGACCTCGTCACACAGGCTCTGTGTTTAAGTAGTCGCGTTTGCGGTGACGATTAGTCGCATTTTGGGGTGTTCACGATTAGTCGCGACTAACGTTTAGACCTCAACACTGTGGGAGCATCTAACCGCTCCCGAGACATACTTAGACACCGCTTATCCTTCCTCGGTGAGCTCTGTATCCGTAACTTATTCGTATCACCCGCATACCGACGTGTATAATCACGTATACCTATACGAAGTACATTATATTATTACGGAGTATATTGCGAAGGCATTGCAGAGTCTATTACAGAGGCAGCGGACGAGATGGAATAATAGTATAACACTACTGTTGCTTGCTTTTCACCGGATGATAAATTGTATCGATATCGTGTAAAATTACGGTATTGTAAGCAATTAAGGTCTTATCAAGAGTAAGGAGCTGCACTGGTCCCGACAGTTCCTGGAGGTTTCAGCGAAGACCCCTCCACACCTGACGGATCAATCACCCTCAGAAACCACCACAAGAACTTGGTGTCATCAGCGCGGTCGGGTCGTGTGAGCATAGGTCTGGACGGGGCTGCTGCTGCCATGATGGTCGGTGAAGTATGAAGTGAGATGTTGAGAACTGATGTGTCCCTATCGTATACATCTTTCACTTCGTTTGGCTGTGTTATTCGTGTTATGTGACGCTCCGAACCTCCGATGTCGCGATAACTCATCGGTCGCGACTAAATCCTTAACACCGTGGGGCCCCGAGCCACGATTAGTCGCATTTCGGGTTGTCCGCAATTAGTCGCGACGAGCGACTACTTAGACACAGCACAGGCTCGACAGGCTCCAAGCTGAATTCTTCGTCACTGTGGCGCCTTGAGAGGACAGGGTGACGATGGATGAGTTGAAGGTTCACCACGACTGCCAGGACACCCAGTTGAGGAAGTACCAGGTAGGCGTGGACCTTTACAGTCTTGGGGGCCTAAGTCAGCGCCGTGTAAGCGGTTGACGAAGGCGTCTAAGGACGCCCCGGTTCCTGCTACCAAGCCCCCTTCTGCCGTATTGAAGCCTTTCAAAGGCAAGACACTGCTATGCCTTCAATAAGGGTTGCAACAAGGCACATTGCCCTCACCCCCATGTGTGCACGTCTTGTGGGGGGGCACCCACCGAGATGGCGTGGCCTAAGATGTGAGGAGCCGGGCTGCAGCTTTCGTCAGACACGGCGCACGCACTGCAGCTTGGTGGTGTTTCTCCTGGGGCTTCGCCCCCGGGCGTCGTGTTGATGTCACCCCGCTATTGGACAATATTGTCTTAGATCCACTGCGGGTTGTTTCCATAGGGTTTGTCGTTCCTTGGGGCCCAGGCATCGCCAGGAGCCGAACCTTTTTTGCCTCTTGATGGCATGGTTCCCTCCGAGCCCCTAGTCCTTCTAGCTGCCCCTCAAAGCTCCGCCCAACCGTTTGTGTACTTGTCCTTTAAGGTAGAGCCGGTGGACGTAGGTGACAAGCCATCGCCCATCACCATTTTCTCAAGCTGGCCAACTCTTGTGGATCAACTTTGGACAAAGACATCCGCCGCCTCTTTGGAGGCGGCTAAAACTTCTATCAAGAAGTGGAAGGAGCGCATGTCTAAGCTCGGGGAGCATGGGGGTTCTGTTCTTGGCACAACTTCCCGCGCTTGGCGCATGGCCGCGGCTTTTCATGGGGACCCTGATCGCGTGTACCTAGCTAGAGGTGCCGCATGCGGCGTGGGCTTTCCTTTCTCCCAAGTCCCAGAAAACACATTCTACACCGTAGCCACCTATGTGTCTAAGGAACACTGGTTGGCTATGCAAGCTGAAATTCCCAAGGAGAAGAAGGCCAACAATATAGTCCGGGTCCTGATGCACTGGAAAGTGCAAGGGATTTGTGCCGCAGGCACTCTGGAGAAGGAACGGAAGGGTGTGTTTAAGTGCAGGCCCGTGTGGGGCTACTCCCGGGCAGAAGATGTGGGAGTGAGCTCCCGCATCGACCTGGTGAAATAGAGGTTTCCCTCAATGAAGGATGCTTACTCTCTCCTCGGACCAAGGATGTGGATGGCTAAGGTAGATCTGACCACGGCCTACCGTAGCGCGCCTGTGGCCGCTCGGTATTGGTCATCCCATGTTTTTGAGTAGGATGGCGAAGTCCTGGCGGACACCAAAGCCTCTTTTGGGACCTTTTGGGGACTTGGCTACGCCAGGCATTGTCACCAGATTCACCCGGGCAATTGTCCGGCGGACGCTGGCCCAGAGTGCCCCCATTGTGGAGTAGCTGGATGATTTCCTCCTGGTAAAAGACCAGGTACGCGCGCGAATGTTGTGACTGCATCATGAGTTTGTGGTGTTCCTCGGCTTTGAGGTTAACCCTGGCAAATGTGAAGGACCGGTTCAGAGCATTGATTTTTTTTTGGGCACCCTGCTCTCCACCGACGATGGCGCGTGCACTGCCAGCATATCCGAGGACGGCATTCCGGTGGTGCAAACCAAGGTGGACAAGATCCGTAGGCTGGGGGCCCTTGGGCCCCCCCCAAGGTGCCTAGGGCCAAGCTGGAGGGCTCTTGATCTTCTTGCCTTTTCCGGCCAGGTGGTGTACGGCTTGTCGCCATGCACCAGGTGCGCCCACGCACCCCTCTCTCTCAGCGCAGGGGCAGGTTTCTGCACCTCTCTCACAAGGTGGTGCACCACCTGAAGGGCATTTGCGCCGTCATGCATCTGTACACAGGCCAAAGGGTCTAGCTTGGCCAATTGAAGGCGAAGTTGGAGTGGTTCTCTATCGATGCCTCCACCGGGGTGGGGATGGGAGCGGTGCTTGACAAGCGCTGGATCGCCGTCACCTAGGCCTGGCTCAAGAGCCAACCCCGGGAAGATTACTTTCCCTTCAGGCAAGGGTGCCCTGAGTCCTCGGGCATCGGGTACCTCGAGCTACTTACTCTCTACCGGACATTGGTCCTGTGGGGAAAATACATTGAGGGGATGTCTGTGGTGGTGCACATTGACAACACCTCTGCCACTGGGCGGCGGGAGAGGTGGTGGGGGCCCCGCCGAGTACATTCCACTACTCCGGCAGATTTTCTTCTCGTATGCGCACAGGGGCATCCGCCCGTTGCCGAACTGCATCGCTTCGGAGGACGATGTGTACTCTGACCTCCTCTCCAGGTGCCAGGTAGCAGAGTTCAAGAGGAGGTTTAAGGAGGATAGGCAGATCTCGGTCTGGATCGAAGGTAGCCCGCTGTGTCTCACACCATGGGGCTAGCTCCCACTGCCGGGTAGGATTAATGAGGATGCCGCCATGGACTTCATCGGCCATAACGCCCGGGGAACATCCCTTTTTTAGACTTCCTTGCCATCATCTTGAACTTCCTGAGATGTAAGCGAATGCGGCAGAGTGGCACCGCGGGGGCCTTTCTAGCCCCCTGCTTGGAAAGGGGGGCGGCTACGAGCTGGTGGTGTCCCTTCCAGGCGTGTTCTGGGTGGTGCGCACCCTCCTCTGATGGCTACTATCCAAATTAATAATCGTTTCACAAGGACTAAGAGTCAACAATCAATATTGGGCATCGTTTGTGGCCAATGGGTCCCAAAGTGTGTTTCCACATCATATTTATGGGTCAAAGCACTATTAAAATATATTGGTACAAGCCTCAAGTGAGTATAGTGTTACTTTTTAATGCGACACTGTTGGGGTGTATTTCTGCGGTTTTCGATGAAAAAATTCCAGTCCTTTCACAAGGACTAAGCTATTTGTTGTGCTACCTAATTCCTTAAAGCTCCCATGAAAATTCGGAGACCTGTGTCGTCAAGTTCTCGAGCTGCTCTTTCTGCAGTGTCTTGTCAAAATTCTGATCCGAGGTCATCTCGGCCTTCAAAATATCGGTTGAAGTAGCATGAATGACAAATAATTATATTCCGGCGAACGACAAGAAAATATGGAGAAAAAACCTCAACGGTGGCGGTCAACATGCATGCCACTTGACATTGTAGGACGGAGCCTACCAAACTTCAGGAATTTCGCCCGGGGGGCAAGCATGTCGGAGCTCGTTAAGGCATCGGAAAAAAATATTGAAAAGTCGGTCCTTGTGAAAGGACTGTCGGCAATTACAGTCCTGTCACAAGGACTGCCGGATAGTAGCCACTGAAGGGGGGTGGGGGGGGACCAGATTTGCCACCATGGTGGTCCGCTTCCCCCCTTCCCCTGTCGAGTGGACCGACTAAGACCTCACCGGGGTGACTTGGTGAGCAGATGAGCAGCTGGACAAGATCGAGACCCTCACCGCCGTCCTCGAGGCTGAGCGTTATGCTCATACCACTCAGTCGTCCTACTCCACCGGCGCTAGGAGCTTTGTCTCCTTTTGCATCTCCGGCAGGAGTTGGGGGTACCTGACGGACATGCTCCCGGCGGCGGATGATGTCTTGGCGAAGCGGATCGTGTTTCACAGTCATTGGCTGACAGGTCAAACCATCCATCCTTTTTTCCAGCTGGACGGCGCACTCGGTGCAAGTGCACATGTGCTTGCACGGCATGAACAGCGTGTCCTTGCGCCTCTCCATGCACACCACGCACACATTGACGCTGTCCTCCGCGTTTGCTGCTGCCGAGGAGGGGGAAGTGACAGAGGCCGAAGTGGGGATGGAGGCGGAGGCCCCTCGGAACTCCTCCCCTCCCTCCCTCACCGATCCGCGCGTGTCCTCCCCACTGGGCTGTGCAGAGGGTCCCCCCTGGACAGAGGGTCCCGCAGACGGACCAGATCCGCCATGCTCCGCCGAGCTCCTTGCCGCGTCACCGCTTCCAGCGCCTGCGCACCGCATCATGTCCTCTTCAAATGCCTCCAGCGTGCGGCTCTTCGCAGCTGCTCGCTCCGCCTTTTGCGCCTCCTCGAGCTTGGCGGTGCCGGCCGCTAGTAGCCCCTCAAGGTCCCCCTCATGCTCCTCCGTGGAAGCCTGGCGCCGGAGCATGCGCTGCAGTTGGTCCACGGCCTCCTTCAGGCCGCCAGACCCACCGCTGCTGCCCTCGCCCTCCAGGTACGCCCGCATCGCATCCCTCGCCTCCCCCAATTTAGCCTGGTTCTGCCGCTCCTTCCTCTGCTTCTCCTTCAGCCTCTTCTTCTCCCTCTGGGCAACTTTGACATCCGCCGTCACCGCCATCTCCGCCGGCCCCGTCTCCGCCGTCTCCGCCGGCGCCGTGCCGAGGGTGCTCCGAGTCTCCTGGCGGGCGGCGCCGCTCACCCCGCGGAGCGCTTCTGTAAGCCCCCCTCCTGAGGTGGAGGCCGGCGCCGCGCTGCCAGGAGCGCTTGCGCCATCGCCTCGCGCCGGAGGTGGACCAGCAGAAGGCTGCCCCGCGGCCTTGGCGCCCTTCACCTTCGCCTTTCCCTTTTGCCCCCTGCGACTTTGATTGGCCCGGCTCTCGGCCTCCTCCTCTGCCAAGAGCGCCGCCGCCGCTGCATCTGCCGCCTGCATCAGCTGCTGCCGTTGGGTACTCATCGCATTCCGAAGGATGCCCGCCACCTCTTCCGAAGCCGCCACACACAAGGGTGTTTGATCCTTACCAGTGCGGGCATAGGTGTTGGCTCCGAGCTCCAACAGCTTCACCACCACTTCCTGGTGGCCGTTGCAAGCTGCGGCGTGCAAGGGTGTCCTTCCATCCTGTGTGCCCTCCACCCATCCAGCATGGCCTGATCCCTCCGCCCCCATCTCACAAATCCATCGCCATGACCTGCCATACGAGCTTATCATCTGCATACCCCAACTGACACGGTGGCACAGCCAGCTGCATGCGCAACCCGTGCCCAGGCCGCCCTCACCACACCCCCACCTTCTCCGCCATGCGCCACCTAGAGCAGGCCACACTCACGCCATCAGCAGTCACGCGTGTTTCTACCCCATGTCCTCGGGCCTGTACCATGACCGTGCTTGCAGGAGTGATCGGCATGCCCTCGCTCCTCGCTTGGCTATTGCCTCAACGCGCACTGCCGCCCCGTCATGCACATGCCGTGCCGGATGTGCCACCCCGGGTGCTCCACAATGCACGTGCCAGCAGCGGCCCGTGCTGTGGCAAGCTGGGCGCCTTCAGGCTCACTCAGCATGCCCTTGCTATCCCTGTGTGCTATATATAACCGCTTCCTCACCTCATCAGCGGCATGGATGTGGGCTCCGAGCTCCACCAGCTTCACCACCACTTCCTGGCGGCCGTTGCGAGCTGCGACGTACAAGGGTGTACTTCCAGCCTGTGTGCCCTCCACCCACCCAGCATGGCCTGATCCCTCCGCTCCCATCTCACACATGCATCGCCATGACCTGCCATACGAGCTCATCATCGGCATACCCCCCCTGATACGGTGGCACAGCCAGCTGCATGCGCAACCCGCGCCAAGGCCGCCCTCACCATACCCCCACCTTCTCCGCCATGCACCCCTTAGAGCAGGCCACACTCACGCCATCCGCAGGCATGCGTGTTTCTACCCCATGTCCTCGGGCCTGTACCATGACCGTGCTTGCAGGAGTGATCACCATGCCCTCGCTCCTCGCTTGGCTATTGCCTCAACGCGCACTGCAAGCTGGGCGCCTTCAGGCACACTCAGCATGCCCTTGCTGTCCCTGTGTGCTGTATATAACCGCTTTCGCACCTTATTGGCGGCATGGATGTTGGCTCCGAGCTCCACCAGCTTCACCACCACTTCCTGGTGGCCGTTGCGAGCTGCGTCGTGCAAGGGTGTACTTCCAGTCTGTGTGCCCTCCACCCACCCAGCATGGCCTGATCCCTCCGCCCCATCTCACATATGCATCGCCTTGACCTGTCATATGAGCTCATCATCGGCGTAGCCCCCATGACATTGTGGCACACCCCGCTGCATGCTCAACCTGTGCCCATGCCGCCCTCACCATGCCCCCACCTACTCCGCCATGCATCTCTAGAGCAGGCCACGCTCACGCCACCCGCAGGCACGCGTGTTTCTACCCCATGTCCACGGGCCTGTGCCATGAGCGTGCTTGCAGGAGTGGTCGGCATGCCCTTGCTCCTCGCTTGGCTATTGCCTCAACGCGCACTGCCGCCCCGTCATGCACATGCCGTGCCGGATGTGCCACCCCGGGTGCTCCACAATGCACGTGCCAGCAGCGGCCCGTGCTGTGGCAAGCTGGGCGCCTTCAGGCACACTCAGCATGCCCTTGTTGTCCCTGTGTGATATATATAACCGCTCTCTCACCTCATCAGCGGCATGGATATTGGCTCCGAGCTCCACCAGCTTCACCACCACTTCCTGGTGGCCTTTGTAAGCTGCGACGTACAAGGGTGTACTTCCATCCTGTGTGCCCTCCACCCACCCAGCATGGCCTGATCCCTCCGCCCCCATCTCTCACATATGCATCGCCATGACCTGCCATACGAGCTCATCATCGGCATACCCCCCGTGACACGGTGGCACAGCCAGCTGCATGCGCATCCCCTGCCCAGGCCGCCCTCACCATACCCCCACCTACTTCGCCATGCACCCCTTAGAGCAGGCCACACTCACGCCATCCGCAGTCACGCATGTTTCTACCCCATGTCCTCGGGCCTGTACCATGACCGTGCTTGCGGGAGTGATCGGCATGCCCTCGCTCCTCGCTTGGCTATTGCCTCAACGCGCACTGCCGCCATGTCATGCACATGTCGTGCCGGATGTGCCACCTCCGGTGCTCCACAATGCACATGCCAGCAGCGGCCCGTGCTGTGGCAAGCTGGGCGCCTTCAGGCTCACTCAGCATGCCCTTGCTGTCCCTGTGTGCTATATATAACCGCTTCCTCACCTCATCAGCGGCATGGATATTGGCTCCGAGCTCCACCAGCTTCACCACCACTTCCTGGTGGCCTTTGTAAGCTGCGACGTACAAGGGTGTACTTCCATCCTGTGTGCCCTCCACCCACCCAGCATGGCCTGATCCCTCCGCCCCCATCTCTCACATATGCATCGCCATGACCTGCCATACGAGCTCATCATCGGCATACCCCCCGTGACACGGTGGCACAGCCAGCTGCATGCGCATCCCCTGCCCAGGCCGCCCTCACCATACCCCCACCTACTTCGCCATGCACCCCTTAGATCAGGCCACACTCACGCCATCCGCAGTCACGCATGTTTCTACCCCATGTCCTCGGGCCTGTACCATGACCGTGCTTGCGGGAGTGATCGGCATGCCCTCGCTCCTCGCTTGGGTATTGCCTCAACGCGCACTGCCGCCATGTCATGCACATGTCGTGCCGGATGTGCCACCTCCGGTGCTCCACAATGCACATGCCAGCAGCGGCCCGTGCTGTGGCAAGCTGGGCGCCTTCAGGCTCACTCAGCATGCCCTTGCTGTCCCTGTGTGCTATATATAACCGCTTCCTCACCTCATCAGCGGCATGGATGTTGGCTCCGAGCTCCACCAGCTTCACCACCACTTCCTGGTGGCCGTTGCAAGCTGCGGCGTGCAAGGGTGTCAATCCAGCCTGTGTGCCCTCCACCCACCCAGCATGGCCTGATCCCTCCGCCCCCATCTCACACGTGCATCGCCATGACCTGCCATACGAGCTCATCATCGGCATACCCCCCCTGAACGGTGGCACAGCCAGCTGCATGCGCAACCCGTGCCCAGGCCGCCCTCACCACACCCCCACCTTCTCCGCCATGCACCCCTTAGAGCAGGCCACACTCACGCCATCCGCAGTCACGCGTGTTTCTACCCCATGTCCTCGGGCCTGTACCATGACCGTGCTTGCAGGAGTGATCGGCATGCCCTCGCTCCTCGCTTGGCTATTGCCTCAACGCGCACTGCCGCCCCGTCATGCACATGCCGTGCCGGATGTGCCACCCCGGGTGCTCCACAATGCACGTGCACGGCAGCGGCCCGTGCTGTGGCAAGCTGGGCGCCTTCAGGCACACTCAGCATGCCCTTGCTGTCCCTGAGTGCTGTATATAACCGCTCTCTCACCTTAGCGGCGGTATGGATGTTGGCTCCGAGCTCCACCAGCTTCACCACCATTTCCTGGTGGCCGTTGCGAGCTGCGTCGTGCAAGGGTGTATATCCATCCTGTGTGCCCTCCACCCACCCAGCATGGCCTGATCCCTCCGCCCCCATCTCAAACATGCATCGCCATGACCTGCCATACGAGCTCATCATCGGCATACCCCCCGTGACACGGTGGCACAGCCAGCTGCATGCGCAACCCCTGCCCAGGCCGCCCTCACCATACCCCCACCTTCTCCGCCATGCACCCCTTAGAGCAGGCCACACTCACGCCATCCGCAGTCACGCGTGTTTCTACCCCATGTCCTCGGGCCTGTACCATGACCGTGCTTGCAGGAGTGATCGGCATGCCCTCGCTCCTCGCTTGGCTATTGCCTCAACGCGCACTGCCGCCCCGTCATGCACATGCCGTGCCGGATGTGCCACCCCGGGTGCTCCACAATGCACGTGCCAGCAGCGGCCCGTGCTGTGGCAAGCTGGGCGCCTTCAGGCTCACTCAGCATGCCCTTGCTGTCCCTGTGTGCTATATATAACCGCTTCCTCACCTCATCAGCGGCATGGATGTTGGCTCCGAGCTCCACCAGCTTCACCACCACTTCCTGGTGGCCGTTGTAAGCTGCGACGTACAAGGGTGTACTTCCATCCTGTGTGCCCTCCACCCACCCAGCATGGCCTGATCCCTCCGCCCCCATCTCTCACATATGCATCGCCATGACCTGCCATACGAGCTCATCATCGGCATATCCCCCGTGACACGGTGGCCAGCCAGCTGCATGCGCAACCCGTGCCCAGGCCGCCCTCACCATACCCCCACCTTCTCCGCCATGCACCCCTTAGAGCAGGCCACACTCACGCCATCCGCAGTCACGCGTGTTTCTACCCCATGTCCTCGGGCCTGTACCATGACCGTGCTTGCGGGAGTGATCGGCATGCCCTCGCTCCTCGCTTGGGTATTGCCTCAACGCGCACTGCCGCCCCGTCATGCACATGCCGTGCCGGATGTGCCACCCCGGGTGCTCCACAATGCACGTGCCAGCAGCGGCCCGTGCTGTGGCAAGCTGGGCGCCTTCAGGCACACTCAGCATGCCCTTGTTGTCCCTGTGTGCTGTATATAAACGCTTCCTCACCTCATCAGCGGTATGGATGTTGGCTCCGAGCTTAACCAGCTTCACCACCACTTCCTGGTGGCCGTTGCAAGCTGCGTCGTGCAATAGTGTAAATCCAGTCTGTGTGCCCTCCACCCACCCAGCATGGCCTGATCCCTCCGCCCCCATCTCTCACATATGCATCGCCATGACCTGCCATATGAGCTCATCATCGGCATTTCTCTTTTGCTCGAATCCTCATTTGCCAAAGGCAGGCACTGCAATACATTTCATTAAAATGATTTTGTAAAGTGTTTAAAATGCATTTTGTGCTTTTTACATGCTTTCTTAATTCATGTTTTTGATGAGATGTCCAGACTGTCTGTGCACGTCACCAAAAGGAAAGAGTCCTCTGGGTCGGGAGCGGTGGGAAGAGCAAAAGGAACAGAGCTGAACAGGCGTGTCGCTTCGTGGCTACTTGTACATCCTGTTTGTGTCACGGAGCTACATGTGTCATTCGGCTCTACTGCAGCAGGAGTCACGGATTCTGAAAGTCTGAAACCACAAAAATTCTGTTGCACTCCAATTTGAACATTTCTCTTTTGCTCGAATCCTCATTTGCCATGAAACCAAAGATGAAACTGTGAGGCACACAAAAGAAATCTGATCTCTGTCACTGTGACCATGTTAACCAAGCGAAGTAGTAGTCCATGTCTGTGTCCCTCAGAGCTGTCGGGTCGATGTAGTGCTGCACTGCCGAAGAGAACTGTGACCAGCCTCCCAGGAAGCACACTTTCTCCATTGTAACACCCACAGCTCGAGCACACGTCGTGGCACCCTTCCGGGTGCTGTGTGCAGAAAAGTGACCTCCTTCAGGAGGTCTGCAGTCCAGCTCGCTGAGAGCTAGACCAATCCAGTCGTTTGCCACGGAAGCCTTGAAGTTCTTCGGGTCCTCGGGTAGCAGCCAGTAGCCGTCAGGTTGAGTCTTCGCAGAAATGCTCCAAGCTGTGTCACGGTAGAACTCCCAGTGCTCGATCAGCTCCTTCAACAGAGCCACCCCCTTCCAGGGGATCGTAAGGCGTCGCTTCACTCGATGGTGTCGCCGTCCCTTCTCCTTCAGCAGCACCATTGAGAACTCATCGTCGCCACAATGAACGTGCTGCCGTGACAACGAGGTCCCCGTGTCCGGTCTGCCAAAGGTCACGAAGGCCACCACCACGTAGGTAAAGGCTCGCAGTAGCTGCAACTCCTCAGGCGATCTCGGATTTAACTTCAGCGCTGCTTCGTGCACCCGTCGTACGTGTGCTGCTGGCAGCCACGTCCGCTGGGTCTCGATGTTCTCCTCCTGCACGGCCAGCTCCGCCTGGATGGTCGCCATCCCCTTCACAGCTCGGGTCACAGAGCGCCCCTTCGCCGGTCCAGGGTGACCAAGGTCCTCGTGGTAGTTGTTGATGGCGGACAGGTACGGCTGTAATGATGCCGACTGGATGTTCCCGTCCTCCAACAGAGAGGCGATGTACAGCAACACAGTCGCCTCCGACGCTGGCAGCCACGGCCGTTGGTGCAGCTCACAAAATAAAATGAATCGCCGCGCCTTCGGTCCGTAGTTGTCCTTCGTCGTGTCCAGCAGTGCCTTTTGCTGCATCGACACCGCCAGTTCGGTGAGCCGGGAAGGTCCCAACTCACCCCTCCACCGCTCACAAAGTGAGCGCGTGAGGAAATTTTGTACAGCACCACCGCGCTTGTACTCTTCGTAGTTGCCTCCGCTGCTCCGCTCGGTGTTCTCGCCGTCCGCGTCTGTTGTCTCGTCCGTGCTGTTGATGATTTTGAAGTTCTCTTCGGACAAGTCCAGCGTCTCCTCGTCGCCGTCGTCGTACAGCACGTGCGCCTTCCCGTCCTCGTTGAACTCCTTCACCACACCCGGGTAGAAGCAGTCATCGTCCTCCCAGAACACCTCGATTTTCGTACCCACGGTCACCTTGCTTGCTGTCGTACTCGTAGCAGAGCTTCTTCGTACTTCAGCAGCGTAGTAACTCACGGGCGTGCCTCGATGAAGAACATCACAGCGTCCCATTTTGAGGGCCCGAGCAGCTCGGACCCTCCCAGCCTGCTCGGAGTGAACAGGTCCCTGCGCCGTGGCATGATCACCACCTCGGTGGCCAGGGCTTCCAGCTCCCTGAACCAGGACTGTCCCGGCCAGTACGGAGCCACCACCGTAGCAGCGGCCCCCTCCTCCCGCAGCTTGTGCGCCACCTCGTCCAGCAGCGCCCACGGGGGGTTCACCCAATTGTTCTCCCCCCTCCAGTCGTACGTCAGAGAGTCCACACCTTCGCACTTCGGGTCTTTCCACGCAGCGCAGTACCGAGGAAGCTGCGCGGAGATCTCGGAAGTGAACCGGTCGACTGTGTAGGGCCCCCACTGCTTGTTGGCCCACACGAACCAGTCCCGATTCAGCCTCCAGTCGTCCAAATCCTCGCAACGCGAAAGGTTGTCGGCCCACACGTTGGCCTCGCTGCGGATGTACCGAGCCTGCAACTCGATGTCGTGCAGATCCAGTAGCAGCCAGAGTCTCCTCATTCTCCTCATCAGGTCCGGGTTTCTAAAGGTGAAGTGTGACAGCATCGCCACCACCGCCTGGTTGTCGCAGTAGAGTCGTACGACCTTGCCCTCCAGCTCCTGCAGGAACGCCTGTACGGTCTTGTACACGGCCTCCAGCTCCAGGTGTGTAATGTGCCAGCAGCGCATCTCGTCTGGCCAGAAACCTCGCGCGGGGAACTTCAGGTTCAGCACTCCTCCCCACGCCGTCATCGAAGAGTCCGTGTGCACCTTCGCTCTCGTCGGGGATCTCCAGATCTTGCGCCCGTTCCACCTGCTCATCACAGGCAGCCTGGACCACCATTCTAAGTCCCCCCGAGCTGAACGCGAGATTTTTACCTTCGCTCCCCAGCTGCGTTTCTCCGCCAGCACGAAGTAGAGCTCCCGTAGGTAGAGCCGCGCCGCTGGTACTGCCAAGTACACGGATTGGCAGAGTCCCGTGAAGGACGCCAGTCTCCTGGCAGGAATCCACCTCCGATTTCTCGCTGCGTCGCACAGGATCTCCTTCGCCTTGGTGTGGATTTTGTGCACCCGTCGTTCTGTCACACGGAATTGTCCCAGCTTCAGGTCCACCTCCAGCTCGAGGTGCTCCACCACCTGCGTAGGCTCCCAGTGTCCCTTCTTCTCGTTCCGCCGTAGGCCAAGTCGATGAAGCACCAGTTGAACTTTTTCTCGCCGCAGAAAGCCATCTCGCTGAGAGTCGACCAGCACCAGAAAATCGTCCATGTACGGTAGTACTCGCATTCCGCTGTGACGGTTCGCGTCCCCGCCAGCACCACCGGTCCTGCGACGGACTGACCATCGCTGTCGTACTGCGGAACCGTCCCGCAGTCTCTTGATCTCTCTGCAATCCTCCGCTGCCTGTGGAGAACGCAAAGCCTCCACCATCACGCGTACGAACTTGCAGAAAACTCTCGGAGCGTCGCTCCATCCGAACGGCATCACTGAGCATTGAAGCAGGTCCCCTTGCAGGTCGAACTGCATGAACTTCTGG
Organism: Cymbomonas tetramitiformis; assembly: GCA_001247695.2. NCBI lineage: Eukaryota > Viridiplantae > Chlorophyta > Pyramimonadophyceae > Pyramimonadales > Pyramimonadaceae > Cymbomonas > Cymbomonas tetramitiformis. The sequence continues at coordinate 1,620 of LGRX02034834.1, read as the reverse complement.
AAGTCCGGGTGGATTCCCAGCGCGTGAAAATCGTCCTGGAGGTCGAAGCTGAAGCACCAGTCGCCCGGTTTTGCCAGTCTCCTTAGTTTCTTCAGCGTCTCCATCTTCACACGATTTTTTACACACCACTGGTTCAGCCATCGGAAGTCCACCACCAGTCTCCACTTGTTCGTACCCGGTTTTGGCACTAAAAAAGCGCGAGAAACGTGAGATCTTCTCGTCGCTCTCGTCCAGGCACCGTTCTCCAGCAGCCTCTCCTTCTCCGCGTCCAGCCACACCTGCTGCTGCCGCGTAGCATCCCTCAGTGACACCCCGTGGTCGAACGGAGGCGGAGGCTTGCGCTTCCACCTCAACTTCACCCCGTGAGTAATCCATTGCATCACCTCGGAACTGGCGCCCGCCGCGCGCCATGCTCCCCTCCGCTGTCTCACCTGCTGTTGCACGGTGAGTTTCCCCCGTCCAGCGCCCGGAGAGGGCTGTTGCGCTGGACGGGGTGGCGGCACGCACATCACGCATCGGCCGCGGGCTTTCCGCCCCGGCCTTTGCCGCCGCCTTTGTCGGTAGGCTGCTTCGTACCGTCCTTCTCTTTGTTCTTACGCTCCTTCCAGCGGTCGCGGTCCCGTGGATCTTTTACAACCCGCGTTTCCGCGCTCGCTGCGTTCTTCGACGTGATGTTCAGCATCGCCCTGCCGCGGTTCTTGTCGAAGTCGTTCAGCCATTGCTGCAACACCTCGTCCGCCACCACGCCGTCTGCTGCCTGGTACACCCTGTCCTCCACAAACTGCAGCTTTGCGCGTAGAGCGTCCGATCCTCCGCGCTGCGAAGAACCAGGCTCCTGCTCCAGCTGCCCGCGCAGTTCCAGCATCGTCCAGCGGTTGCAAAGCAACGCGTAAATGCCGTGGACCGAGTTGGTAACTTCGTGGCAGTGTTTTTGCCATTCTCTCAGCGTCAATCCGCAGTCTTCGTTCAAGTCCAACGCCTGGTTGCACGCGTTCACCACGTCGTGCAAGTAAGACAGCGCTGGAGCCAGAACCATGCACTCGTACTTCATCGAAGAGTTGGACTTCTTGGAGAGCGCGTCGTACGTCTTGCTGCCGTGCAGGTCGTACAACTGCGGCATCCTCGTTGTCAATGTCGCCGGCCGCGGTGGGAACGGGTTGACGGAGGCTGCTGGCACGTAGTCCAGCTTCTTCCTTCTCTCCAGAAGTTGCTCGGCGGACTTGGCTGCGGATTCCGGGTCAGAAGTCCCAGGCTTCGCTGCCACCTTCGCCTCCAGCTCAACGTTGATCTGTGCTTGACGTTGAAGCTCAGCACGCAGCAGTCGATGATCCTCTGCCTGCTGCCTCTGCATCTCAAGCAGCTCCCCCTGCTGCTTTTGCATTGTCAGAATTTGTTGTAACAGCACGTCCTGAGTGGACGGTGCTGCCGGGGAAGGGGAAGCCTGCCCGATGTCTGGCTTCGCCGGGAGGGGAGGGAAATCCTCTGTAGACTTGCTCTTCGAAGAACCAGCCATTCTCTCTCCCTCAGAGGAGTAACAGTGAAGTCAAACGTACTGTCGTAGTCGCTGTGAAGCCGTCGTTTGAAGTCGTCCGAGTCGCGGAGGTCCGAGGCGCGGAGGTC